>JAXCLQ010037324.1:12164-23371 GCA_035584115.1 Cedrela odorata | reverse complement strand
TTTTTTAATAAAAATTTATTAAAAATAATTAAACTAAATTGTTATACAGTATTTTTTTTAATAAAATTTATTTAAAATATAAAAGTGGGTCGAAAAAAATAAATATAAAAATAATTTTTTTTTGATAAATTTCGTCAATAAATTTATTTATCTTAATAAATTTTGTGAGATGCTGTTTATTATATAATAAAAAATTATCTTATTTAAATAATAAAATTTTAATTTTAAATATAATAAAATTTTAAATTAACTCATAAATATAATTCGAATAAAAAATAGAACCACTCTTGTTATAAAAACCAATCCAATATTAATAGCAGGAGAAGGGTAATTGAAAAGCAGAGCCCAGTGAATATCTCTTGAGCCCAAGTGTAGCCCAGTGAATATCCCTTGAGCCCAAGTGTACTCACATTCAGGGAATTTGAAGTTGAATAATCTAAGGTCGTCCTTCCTATTTCTTAAGACAATCACCTTCATGCCAAATTGGAGATGTTAAAAGTACAGGAAGAATCAATTAACAGACTAATAAAGTTCATTAATTCCTGGCTTCTTCTTCTCTTTATGCAACATTCAAGTCTACAAAACAGAAGAATTAAAACACTTGAATCCAACAGAATACACTTTACTGGGAGCCAAACACATCATAACTGGCATGAAGAACTGGAACATGGAATCTTTTCTAGGATTTGAGCTGCTTCTTTCATGGATGGTCTCTTCTGAGGTACAAAACAAACACAGCTAAACCCTAATTTAAAACAAGCCAACATGGCATCTTCCCTGCTCCCCACCTCAGCAATGATAGCCACGTCAGCCATCCTCAAAACCCTAATTTTCTCCTCTGTAGCTGAACTACACGCAGTACTGTACTGACCCAATTCCCTCTCTGATAAAACTCTCCCTGTGAGAAGCTCAAGCAAAATTATCCCAAATGAATACACATCCCACTTAGGATTTGGCTTGAGTGTCTTGAACGACTCGGGGGCTTGATACGGCGACCCATAGCTCCCTGAGGTGCCGGCGGTCGCGTAAGGGTTTGAAATAGTGGATGCGTGGTGGTCTTGGATGGTGGAAGAGGTTGATCTTTGGCTGCCGAAAAGCCTGGCTGAATTGCTTTCTTTGTAGCTTATGGTGGTGGTGTTGTTGCTGGAAACAAGACGGTCCAGACCGAAATCGCTTATTATGGGTTCCATTTCTGAGGTTAAGAGGATGTTGCTAGGTTTAACTTTGCCATGCATACGTTTCTTCTCGTGAATGTAGGCTAGTCCTCGAGCGATTCCTCTTGCTATCTTCAGCCTGATTTCAAGAGGTAGATGGCATGGCGATGAGCCTGGTTTCCCTGAAATTCAGAAAACACATGCACTCACCGTTACTCTCTCACTCACTTACGAAGTATTACTGTAACACCGTTGGATCCACTAATCAGCGGGCCCACAAAATAAAACTAAGAAATCATACGGTGACTATCCCTTGACAGCGTACAATAAAGCTAAAGACAAGATTAATGCGAGATAATCAAGGAGACAGATGTATATGTTAGCGCAAAGCATCGAGTAATGCTAAAATATACCAAACGGCTACGACGTCTTTTACCAAAAATCTCGTAACTATGCTAACATGCGCTAGAAAAGAGAGAGAGGGATGAAACTTACTGTAACTGAAGCTAGCAAGGCTGCCATTGGAGACATAGTCATAGATTACAAGCTTCTCTTCATCTTTCCAGTAAAACCCGCAAACCTTTACCAAATTTGGATGCTTCAGTTTCGCAATTGCCCGCACTTGGCTCTCAAAATCCTTTAACCTCTCGAACCCAGTCTCCCCAATCCTCCTTACTGCAAGCGCAGTCCCATCTCCGAGCACGGCTTTGTACACGATGCTCGAACTGCTCGTGCCCAAAATGTACGCTGACGCCTTGAACAATGTCTCCAGCTCCATCTCTGTTTCCCCATTAACTGTTACCAGTGTTCCTTGTTCTTTGTTATTGCTGGACCGTTGCTGATCAACATTGATATTATCTTCATTATTGTTGTTATCTTGGTCGCTATCAGAGTTTGTTGTGGCTTCTGATGTCTCTCCGCGTTGTATCATTGTCAAGCACGACCATGGTGCCGCTGGTTTTCTTGAATATTCAGCAAATTCTGTTTTTGTGACAGGTTCAGTCGGTTGTTTCTTCTCGGGGTTTGCTGAGTTTGTTGTTGTTGAGTTTACTGCTTTTCGTTTCTTGAGTTGGTAAACGTAAAGAATGACCAGAGCGAGGATGCCGATGCCGGCTAAGTCTGCGACGGCAATGGCTGCAATTGTGCCTGGTTTTAGACCACTTTGATTCTGAGACCCAGTTGCTGTTGGTGGTGATGAGTTTGTTACTGGGACTGAGTCTATTGGCTTGGGAATCACAGCAATTGCTGGTGATATAGTTGACACATTGGGTTGTGTAGAGGGAGTTGAAGGTATTGAACAAAGATTCTTGAGCGGTTTGCCGCAAAGTTCAACATTCCCGGAAAATGATTCTGTTCTCTGATTAAGCAAAGGCAGATACCCTGGAATAGCTCCGGTAAGGTAGTTGAAGGATAAATCAATAGTGACATTCTCTGGGATGTGTTTTACAAATTCTGGAGATATTGATCCTGAAATCTTGTTGAAAGACAAGTTCAAGTAACGCAAACTATCACCACCAAAATCTAAAGGAAGTGACCTGTTTAATAGATTTGAAGACAAATCTAACACTTCAACTGAAGTGAACCCACTTGGTACACTGCCAGAAAAATAATTACTCCTCAACGAAAGCACACTTAGATTCTGCAAAGCAGTCAAATTTTGAGGTAGTTTCCCAGCCAAGGCATTATTAGAAAGATTCAAGAGCTGTAAGCTTCTCATTTGACCAATAAGCTCAGGCAACTCACCAGAAATGACATTGTTGGAAAGAGATAGCACCTGTAGCTCAGTGGCATTGAAGATTGAAAGAGGCAAAGACCCATTGAAGAAATTGTTGGATAAATCAAGAAGGTAAAGGTGTTCAATAAAGCCCAAATCTTTGGAAACTGAACCCAGAAGCTGACTGTTGGGGAGGATCAAGCTGGTGACCCTGAACGTATCTGGTGTGCCTGGACTGCCAATTTCTGCGCAGGTTACTCCATTCCATGAACATGGAGTTTCATCATCGTAGTTCCAACTTTGAAAAACTGATAACGGATCACTGAGGATTGAATACTTGAAGGAAAGCAAAAGAATCCCATCTGTATTAAGACCAAAAGAAGGAACTAAAAGAAGAAAGAAAGCAAAGAAAAGAAATTTCCCGCTAGCTCTGCAATTCATTATTTCCAGAACTGATTCGAATATCTTAGTTCTTAGACTACATATTCATAGTGAAAGAGAAAGAGAAGGTGACCAACTGTACTTATAGTTGTTCAGGTGACCAAAATCAATGAGAATCTCTGACCAAGAAATGAGAAGCTGAAAGAGAAAAACAAAAACAAAAGCTAGCTACTCTTATTAATGTGTTGCTGACACATGGAGAAGATAATAACTAGTTTCTCAAAGTACTAACAAAAAATGAAGGAAAAGTTGTAGTGGGTATGCAGAGAGAAAGTGAAAGAGCTGCTGCACTGACTCTGTATGGAGTTGTTGTATGAACGAAGTGAAGCTGAAACTGAAAGTAGAATTGATAATGAAAAGAGGAATTTTCACATACCTTCCGTGAGGTAAGCATGTAAAAATTCCTCTACTGAAAATGGAGCGCCCACTGTATTGTCAATGCTGCCAATATTTATGAGCTTACTTTTGGTAAATTTTAGTTTTGCTGCATGTAATTAGGGAAAAGATAGCAGACAGGAATCTCAATTCTCAAATCTGCTACTAAAAGGCACCCCCAAAGTGAGTTGGAGACCATTACCTCCAAGAAGAGCCAAAATCCCACTCAGATTTATTGTTGACTTTGGTCCCATTGAGATTCAGTAGCTTCTATCGAAGTTTGAGCTGCCAAAAGTGTGGGCCGAGTTTGGGCAAACTAGGCCCAGCAGTGGTGGCCCAACAATTCGCAATTGAAATTATTTTGAAAATGAGAAATTGAAGTTTCGTAGACTTTCGGTCTGATAGCTTAGCTTAAACTAAACTTTCCCTATACTTCTTCATTGATTAGCAAATAGCATTTGTACATTATGCAAACGCTTCTATTACCAGCGGGTCGCACCGGCATCTCATCGGCGGTGGTGGTGGGTCACTCACGCCAAGCGCTCTCCTTAGATACCGCCACCAATGTCGCTTTTTCTTCGCCAAGTTGTCTCTCGTCCCTCAAAACCCTCCAGTCTTCTTCCTATGGTGCTTTAGCGAACAGAGGATCAAAATACTATTTTACTAAACTCTCCTCTGCTCCAGTCTCACCCACTTTCACTTCCCCAAACGACGAGTCGGAAAAAGCAAAACTTGCCCAGGTTTGTCCACTCTCTCTCGCTGAAGTGTCTTTTATCTATTGATTTCTGTGTCTGGTTGCTAGGAAAATATGGGAAATGAAAAAAAAAAAAGTTCCTTTTCATTATTGAAGGCTCAATTATGTACAATTTAACCATTTGACTTGGTTAAGTGAATTATAATTCATTATATTTAGAGAACACAAAAGAAAAATATGTAATGTAGGCAACCAAATGGAGGATGAAATCTACATGAGTAAAAGGTGTTGGGTTATCTAGTGCAATTAATCCTGATTTATTGTCCAGATTCTGAAATTTGTCTTAGAAATTTCAGTTTTTTTTACGTGCAATTGTAAAGCATTGTTTGTGTAAAGGATTAGGGGAACAAAGATTGATGTATTTATTTTATAGGTTTATTTGGGGTTCTGGGGTGTCTATGAACTTGGTAACTTGCATGCATATTGTAATTTTTTTTGAGAATGTTTCTTAGTATTTTACTATGATTTTTGTTTCATAGATTCTAAATGCAATATTTGGGTAATGTGGAATTAAGAACAAAAAGATTTGAATTTGTATGATGTAGGTTGTTTCATTATGTTCTTCTCAATAATTGTAATCTTCTTAATGTGTAATGTTTAATGAAAGCGAAGATGGTGGATTTTTGATGGTATAGGTTTCGAAGAGATTAGAGAACACGTCAAGGTATTTCAAGCGGTTGGGTAGTTTAGGGTTTTGGGGGCAGCTAGTGTGCACTGTGGTGTCTGCAGTGATTCTGTCTTTTTCTGTTGTTGTTACTGGGAAGATCACTTCTCCTGCAACCTTTTATTCCACCGCTGGCGGGATTGCGGCTGCATTTATATCAGTGTTTTGGTCATTTGGGTATATTCGACTTTCTGAGAAGCTTCGGAAAACTGCCACTGACCCTTCCAAGGTACTATAGTACTTCCATTGGCAAACTTAAGATTCTTTTATCACTGTGGATTTGGGTGCTCCATAATCTTTACATTGTGCCTTTGTTGTTTTAAATGTTGGTGCTAAAAAGAACAGATATCCAAAGTGTATGATTTTCAAGTGACCCCGTGTATTCCTCCCTGAATCTTTCTGCTCGTGACTGATAGCATTGTTTTTGTATGACTGCAACATTGCATGAATAAATTTATCATTTTAAGCTTGTATACATGTAATTAATGACAACAGAAATTTCTTAGTCAAGGATGGTTTTCTTAATGGGAGTTATGTGTTCAGTTGGAGCTGAGTTAGTTGTGATATCTTTCTTCTATATCATAATATGTGATTCCTTTGTCTCCAAATAAATAAGTGGACGGTTAATTCATTACACCTGTAGTATTGTGTGGACGATTGGAACTACTAGATTTCTAACGGCATTTAATGCTTATTGAGATTTGGTCAATGCTTCGTACATAAAGCTCATGGAACGAACATAAAACATGCTTTTAACATTTCATTAAACTTTATCGATTGCTTGATGCTTCAGGCTCCTCCTCGTGCTGATGTAGTGAAAAGCTTGAAAAATGGCATAGTCGTGAATCTTCTAGGAATGGGTGCTGCTCTTCTTGGCATGCAAGCCACAGTGGGATCGTTGGTTGCAAAAGCTCTCACTTCCACAGCAAATCCCTATTACCAGGGAGTCTCTCCTGGCCATAGCCCAGTTCTGGCATTGGATGTTTTCTTGGTGCAGGTACTCATCACTGACTTCAGATTCACTTTACTTCTTAACTCAAATCTGGAAATCTTGGTTTGTATTGCTGTAACTGTCAATTTTGGTATCTATTTGTTTCCACTAATGTTTAGCATTTCTGGGTCTTAATATTGAGTTTGGTGTTTAAGTCTTTCATCCTCATCCATTTATTGCTTGTGCAGGCATCAGCAAACACAGTCCTCTCTCATTTTCTGGGGCTTGTTTTCTCGTTGGAGCTGTTGCGATCAGTGACACTACCACCTTCAGATAGCATTCCAGTTCCCAGGGTCGCATAAACCGACCCTTTGGTTAAACATAATGTGCTTTAATGTTTCGTGAAAACCTGATTTTTGTAATTCTGAGTGGAATGTTTGCATGAGTTTATTATAAGCTCTATATCTTGTGCTGCAATTCTTAGATCTCAGAGCCCTCATTTCTTGTTTTATATTCATAATAAACAATGGAGTGTTCAACTCTTTTAAGTAGAGAACTAGATACATTGATCCAATTTTGTACATTTCTGGAATTCATTAACAGAACAAACATTGGCCTTCTGTACTTCATTAAGAACAATCCACGACGCTTGGACTTGCCCAAGCATAATTTCTGTTGTTCATGTTATGCCAACACTCTGTTTTACATAAAACCTTCATAGTCAAACATTTGCTGGAAAAAAAAAATGCTGATTTTATGCAATAGTTTTTATTTGCCAACATGCTATAGATCAATTGTGTCCCGAGGCTCAGAAAATTTAGACGCTTGACAAAAAATCAAATGCAATCAAGAATTTGATTCGTACAACAATAAACCACATTGCAAGGAAAAATATGAACTCCAATTTCATTACCAAAAGGAAGTTTCCCCTTTAACGGTGAAGAACTTCATTCTGTGGAAAATACAAGGTAATCACATGATCTAGAAAACTCATGCCAAGACTAACGAAGAAATATTGATTCCCACATGGGAAAGCATACAAAACATTGCATATTGTTCCAAATATGAAAGCTATTGAGGTTAGTTCAGCTACTAAAGAATTACCCTACTAACTGTCATTGATATCGAATACTCACAGCACCCAGCAAAAAGATCCCAAAAAGCTTCAAAGATGTAAAATCCCAGATCAAACCCAAGTTCTAGGCCCCAAATCCACTTTAATCAATTAATAGGCAACCTGCAACATAGGAATCCATGTAGTAAATAACTGTAATATACATTTCTAAAATAAATGTCCCTTCAGTTTGTAGACACAAATACTATCTTTGCACTTAAAGAAAGAAAAAAGTAAGGATTGCATGTCTTTATTTTTTTAATAAAAAATGAAGTACTGGGTATCTAAACTCTAGACACTAAAATACAGCAGTGACATACATATTTATGTTTTTGGTAGAGAAAGTATCTCATATGTCTAATTCGCCTGCATCAACATGTTTATATAGATAAATAACACGGTTAAACTCAGAAATTAGAATCATTATGTCAACTATATAACATGATTGCTTAATGCGTTATAAATTATCATATGCTGAGGGGGACATCATCATAAAAGTTCTTGAGAAGCTCATCAAGGTCAATAGTCCAGTATAAAAAAATCCAAACTGGTGGCATATATGGGTGCTCACCTATTAATTTTGTTTGATTTTCATCTTATAGGCTAAAAAGAATAAAGAAAGACAACTGTGGCCCGAAACAAGATTGTATAATTCTAAGCTTGCTAACTGACAGAAACAACAGGAAAAATACTAACCATCTCAATCCTTGCAAATATTTAAGCTTAAGAATACTAATAGAACCATAATAACTATAAGCTCATGTATCCAACATCCGACACACAAGATACTAGAAAAATGCCCACAGCCATACAATTGGTCAAAGGCCTTCAAAAGGAATTAAGTCATGGAATGTGAGAGGAGACATTATGCTTTAACAAGGGGACTAAAAGAACTCATCACTTCAACAAAAACAAGCAACCTTCAGGCTCTGGTACAGTAATCTTACCATGGCTATTGACATCTGTAAAGCTCCAAGGAGATGAGCAAAAATGTTAAAGATGCAAAAGTCCACACCATGTATTAAGCTCTACGATATATAATACAACATTTTAAGACATTGCAATTTCAAACAACTCATATTCTTGCAGATCTATACACAAGAAAAAAGTAGGCCTAAATACATTACTGAATCCTCATTCATAACCACACTAGTATGAGAAAATATAGAAAAGGGCCCTGAATCATCTACATGATGACAACAAACTTATTGAAACAAACCTACTTATATATTAGTAGAGTACCATTTCCTCAAACAGGAAGTTGCTTCTCTATTGGCATCTTAGTAACTAACATGCAAGTCAAGGTTATGTCCAGAAACATCATGACGTCATTAAATTCTTAGTACTGTAACTGGAATTCTGTGACATACAGACATGCAACTATTGTCGGATAACAAATGGCTTCCTAAATTAAAGCAATAGTAATTGCAAAAGGAACACTCAATATTTCATCTATTGCAGAATGCAACATTCACAAAAGTGAGAAAGCAACTTATACAAAGCAAAAGAAGCAGACTTGCCTACTGGGTTTTTTTTTCCTTGGTTCGGGGAATTGGAATCTTTTTTAGTATATTTTCATCAATTTTCCGGTATTGTGTTTGAATAACTCTCTGAGTTTGGCCTAGCTTTTCATCAATGTGGTCCTGGTACTTGTCATACAACAAAGGAATTGACAAACAAAGGAGAATCCCTGCGTAAAAAACCAAAATGAATAATTAATTTCAAGCATAAAAGATCTAATGCAAATCATGATGATCAGTAGATAACTCACCAATATAGACAAGAGTAAGAAAGTTGAAGAGACTACCAACATATGATACCACCCACAATACAAAAGCTACCTGATTTCATACCCACATAAAAAAGGAAAAAAGATCAATTTATTTTTACTATTCATAAATGTTAATCGATCTGATATCTCGGTACAAAAACTAGGGAGATCAACAGCTAACCTGAAGAAAAATGCTCAAATTTCTACCCACAGCAATGTCCCTTGCAATACACAATGCATAGTTGACCAACACTTGAGTTGCTTCAGCAACCTTCACAACGGACTGGTCTGAAATTTCCAGATCAGGAAGCGGAGGCAGAGGCCTGAATCACAAAATCAATCATTTTCATTCCTTAAAACCACCAACGTCATTATTTAATTTCAACCTTAACTTTACTTTCCAACAGATTCAAGTCCCAGAACAGTACAACCACTACAGAATTGTTTTGGACAAAAATTCTTCCTCTATAATATCATCTAATTTCTTCTTCCCTAAAAAGTCCCACATGTCTCTACAATTATTTCACTACTTACACCTAGTTGGGATGCAATCTTCCAAATACAGCCCTACCATTCCAGATTTTGACCCACAAATTGCACTTGTCAGTGGGAAACAATTACCACTACTCCATGCAGGATATTTACAACATCCTTAAATTGGTTTCATTCATCTCCACAAAACTTTGTTTTTCCACGGAGATAAATTCCATCTAAAAATGTGAGACCTTAAAATTTTTTCTGAACAATAACAACAACAGCAAGGAAAAAGTAGGTGATGACATACATTATGAAGTAGAAATAGAGATTAAAACTACCTATTGAGAAGAGAAGCAGATTTTCCCCAGAAGAAGAGGATTGCAACAAGTAGCAATAACACGTTAGCCACAAAGGATAAGAAATTATAACCAGCTCGTTCAAAGAGAAACCACAAAGTCGTTGCTGAAACTAGCAATACAACTCCTCTACTCCATTTCTTCCACAACAGCAAATCAGCAACTACACAAAACAATCAACATCATTAATTCAAAGAATAATTGATAACTAAGAACAATTAAACAAAATTAATCAAGTATTTAGATGCAAGTGCACAAAACCGTTCTTCAATATATATTAGAACGATTACAAGTACAAGTACATCAAATCGTTTAAGAATCGAAATCATGTGGAAACGCATGAGTTTGGTTACACGTATAAGTACCAATGTGTAAACGAAAATGAGTATGTATTTTTTATAAGGAGAGAGAGGAGACCTGAGCCGCCGCCAAGGGCTTCGTGAACGGAAATGCGATCATAAGGATGAGAGTCTCCCATGGACGATTGTGATTAGGGATTCTGAAAGAAACGGTGATGAAACAGGCGAAAGTTAAAAAACAGAGAGAAGCGGAGAAGAGGGAGGGAGAAGAGAGAGTCCGAAGAAATGGAGAATTGCTGTTGACAAACGGAATTTTGGAGGGCGAATTTGACTGGGCCGCCTTGAAATTGGACTTTTTTCGGCCCAAATTTAGGGGGTAAAATAACAAGAGAGAGTTGTAAATATGACTCTTTTTCTTTATTTCTTTATTTTTTAACCTATATATATATATAAAAAGATAGGTCTATAACTTAATTGACATGTTGCCGAAGGATATTGTTCCCGTCAGAACTTTGTCCGAGTTTGCTTTTGGGTTTTGCAACTCAAAATACGTTTACACCTACACATCATATTTCAGATAGAACAAAATATCCACACATCATATCGCGAACTTAATAATTAAGTAAATATCGTCATAAAACTCAAACTATATAATTTATAACTCAAATTTAATAATGATGTGAAATATGACCTCGTCTACTGTATCATTCCTCATATTTTGTTCAACATTCCGTGTCAAAGCAGCAGTACTTGGCCATTCACTGAGAAGCATATTGCCAACTACTCAGCTCTTAACAGCATTATATGTAAAATAATAAAGCAATTTGACAGTGTTAAAAGCACTTCTAGAAACACCCTCAACATTCCCACGGAACTTAATTTCCTTTCCATAATGTACAAGTTTAGTCTCTTACAAACTAGCAATGTCTGTTGCGTTAAGCCATGTTAAATTTTGTGCAGTTCCTTTCAAAAATACATTGGAAAGAGGGACCATTGGATCAGTATCTTTTATTTGCTGTACATTGGGTGGGGTAGGCCACAAGCTGTGCAGATCACCCACCCCCCCTCATTGTATACTAAGAACAGAAAGCTTAACTTTAGCAGTTCAACTTCTAAGTACATGTAAATTCATTGGCACAAAATAGAAGGTTAGGACT
>JAXCLQ010037313.1:0-21325 GCA_035584115.1 Cedrela odorata | reverse complement strand
ATTTACAATTATTAATTTTCATTTATTTAAATCAAACTCGACCTTCCCAATTTTATCATTCTCAAACAAAGATCATAAAATGTTTAAATCAATTCCAGCCTCCTGGTCATTTTATCATATATATTAAACACATTTTCAATAGCAGACCAATAATATAAAATATCTCAATATCAATTTAAAACCTATGAAACAGTTTCATTTCAATTTTGTTTTAACATGCAAATCACTTGTTTAACACATAGGCAATACATATAAATATAACACGCATATATTTATTTATTCATATATGTATAAATTTACTTACAACAAAGGGGAGGGTACCTACTCCTACTACGTGTCATCATGCCTACTTGGTACTTCACTCTGGTTTTCAGAATCTAGTAACACACATGTATTTATTTATAAATTCTAAGATTCTAATTAATTAACAATTATACATTAGATGTAATTGTGTGGAAAACATGTCTAAATTTTCTTGGTTGACACATATTACTTTATGAGACTTAACTAACGAAGCCATTTATCTAATTTTTAACAACAAATTACATGGCCGTAAATATTTCAAATTTGTATGTTCATCTTAAACGAAATGTATACATTCTAAATTTTGCATTTAAGTCTAAAACGAATTATGCCCATTCCAAATAATTACTCAACATATATACAATCACTACATACTTCCAATTATCCCAAATTATCATACAAAACTAGATTTCCTAAGCAAATTTAACGTAAATTCTTGGGTGAACAGTAGCCTTGGAGTTTAACATGCTCAAATCTCCAAAATCGTTTGTCAATTGGGTTAATGGACTTACTAGGAACCCATAGAAGTCTTTAGAACTTCGAATCTTCGTTTAATTAATAAAACCCTTAAATTTCTCCTCGAAACTCCAATTTTCTTTTATGCTGTTTTTTGCCCTTTTTAATCCAAATGTGGCACTGAATTGTAGAGGAAAAGATGGCTAGTCACTGGGTAAGTAAGATTTAACCAAAAACTTAAATGATTTGCTTGATTTTGGTGAAATCCAAAAGAGACAATTAGGGAGAGTGTGTTTACAGAGAGAGAAGAAGAATGGACAAATGAGAAACACTTTGGAATTGATTTCCCCCCATGGGTATTTATATAGATGAGTACAATGAACAAATTGCCCTTCAAAATTTTGTTCAAATTCGCGTTTTGTTGACCCAAATGGTCGATACTTTTATAAAAAATGTCAACACTTTCATAGAGGGATCGATACCTTTGAAGTCAGTAGACTTCGAAATTTTCTATGGGACAAAGTGTTGATACTTCTTGTTCAAGTATCAACACTTTTAACAAAAGTGTCAATACTTTCATACAATCACATTCTGGAAATTGGCTGAACCCCGAATGTCGACAGTTCTTTCTCAAGTATCGATCTTTTTGCAAAGTGTCGACCTCTTCATCTAGTATCAATGTTTTCTTTAGAGTGTCGACACTTTCCATGAAAGTGTTGACCTCTTCCTTCATAATGTCGATACTTACTGCACAATTACTCATTTTCTAGATTTATCAATGTCCTAGTGTTGATAATCCTACGATCGAAAACATTTAAGAATGATGAGATCTCATAAATTAAACTTAAATTAATTCCTCTAATTTTTATTCTAAGGACTTTATATATAAATAGTCAATATCGACAAAACTTATAAATAAATTACTAATTTTATTAATCAATGTAATAATGTACAATTATATATTTGTCCTTATTGGATCTAGGGCATATAACCAACAATCTCTCACTTGCATTAGAGTCAATCTTTATGATATTTTACACCAAACAATTCAGTGTGCCTATCAAACTTTTACTAGAACAGTTGCCTAATAAGAGAATCTGCTAAGTTCTCTTCAGTGGATATCTTTTCTCTCTTTACTTCATCTCTGTATTATCTTTATAATCAAGTGATATCGCCTAAGTAAATGTTTGGATCTTTTTAGAGACTTTAGTTCCATAGCCTCCGGGTTATGGGCCCTAATATATCACAATCGAATTGTGATTGTCAAGAACTACACCAAAATTTATGATGAACTTTCTTATCCAAACTGTTTCTTTAACTATTTTTGAAGCGGTTATATACTCGGTTTTGATCTTTGAGCTTGCTGTAATAGTTTGCTTAGAACTCTTTCAGCTTACAACAACTCTTGACATAGTAAACAAATATTTAGATTGTAATTAGCTATCACATTTGTCAGATTGAAAGCTAGCATCACAATAGCCCAACACTTTGAGCTCAGAACATCCTCCATAAATCAAGAACAAATTATTAATCCCCCTCAAGTACTTAAGGATTGTCTTGACCGCTGTCCAATGACTTTCACTTGGATTTGTTTAATATATGCTCATTACACTTAGAGCAAAGGACACATCAAGTTTTGTACATAGCATAATGTACATGATTGATCATATGACTGAAGTATATGAACTTTATTTCATGCACTCAACCTCTATAGGAGTTTTAGGACACTTTTTCTTTAGAGGAGTATATTTCATGCCTCATAGGTAAGTAACCTCTTTTTGAATCTTTCATCTTAAACTTTTTAAAAACTTTTCTATGTACATAAATTGTGAAAGACCGAGCAATCTTTTAGATCTATCTCTATAGACCTTAATTCTTAGAAAATAGATTGCTTATCCCAAATTCTTTATGGAGAATTTATTAAATAGCTATAATTTGACTTATTGAAGCATTGAAAAGTCATTTTCTATTATTAATATATCATTTATATATAATATTAAGAATATGACTACGCTCCCACTAATCTTTTTATATACATAAAATTCATTTTTATTTTTGATAAAATCAAACTCTTTGATTATCTCATCAAAATGAAGATTTCAACTCCAAGATGCTTGCTTTATTTCATAAATGAATCGTTGTAGCTTGCATATATTGTTTATATTTCCTTTAGAAAAGAAACCTTT
Organism: Cedrela odorata; assembly: GCA_035584115.1. NCBI lineage: Eukaryota > Viridiplantae > Streptophyta > Magnoliopsida > Sapindales > Meliaceae > Cedrela > Cedrela odorata. Next base: position 18,380 of record JAXCLQ010037313.1, on the reverse strand, counting down.
AGGTTGTATTATATACACATCCTTTGTAAGGTTTCCATTTATGAAGACAATTTTGACATCTGTCAAATCTCATAATCATGGTAAATGTTATTGCAAGCAAAATTCTAATAGAGTCAACTGTCTTTCTCTTAAAGACATATTTATACCCAATGTGAGTAATCTCTTCAGGTGTACTTACCAAGTTCCAAGCTTGGTTGAAATGCATCGAGTTTATTTTAGATTTCATGACTTTAAATCAGTTAGAATAGTCAATATCAAATATTGTCTCTGTATAACTAGTAGGATCATCGTTCTCAACGATTAATACATCATGTTTACTTTTCTTGAAGGATCTATATCTCATTGGCTTATGGTGTATTCTACTAGACTTTCGGAATTCTTGGTCTTATGGTTGTTCCACCTTTAATCTTTTACGTATTAAAGGTGATTTAATATCATTTTGTGGTTCTAGAACTTCGTCAAGTTCCAGTCTACTCCCATTACCTTACATCCAGTTTGTTATAAGCAATTGCTTCACATAAGCATTACAACCTTAAACTTTCATAAAGTTGAGATTAGGTCATTTGCCATACCATATATTATATGGTGTCTTGCTGATTGATTTGGATGGAACATTATTTAAAAGGTAAGTATTGTTTTCAGTGCTAGTCCCTATTATGATATTGGAAGATTTATACTAGACATCATTAATCATACCATGCCTAATATGGTTCAATTTCTTATATCAAAAACACCAATGTTATGGTGTCCCTAGAGGAGTCCATTGAGAAATGATGTCATGTTTGCTAAAATAGTTTGAAACTCATAGCTTAAGTACTCTCTACCTCAATCAGATTGTAGTGTCTTAATACTTTTGCTAGTTTGTTTCTCTACTTCATTTATGAATTCTTTGAACTTTTCAAATGATTTAGACTTATACTTCATTAAGTATACCAAAACATGAATGATCATCATTAAAGGTTATAAAGTAGAAGTAAGCACCCTTTACTTGAATCGATATAAAGTTACATATATCGATATGTACTAGCTCTAGTAATTCAATTAAACGTAGTCCTTTTCTAGTAAAGGGTAATTTGGTTATTTTATCAATTAAATAGGATTTAGAAATTACATATGATTCATAATCAAAGGAGTTTAAGTAATCCTTTTTATACATTTTTGTAAATCTTATTTCATTTATATGATCAAGTCTATAATGCCAAATGTATGACTCTTTTAAACTATCTTGTTTGTTTATATTGAGGATAATATTATTTAATTAGAGAAGATAATTCATTACTCAAATATCCAGTACCATAATAAATATCATAATATGATAGTGAACAACTATTGTTCTTTATTATAAGATTAATTTTTTTCTTATCTAAACAAGATAAAGTGATAATATTTCTACTAAGTACCAGAACATAAAAATAATATTTTAATTCTAGAATTAATATATTCAGTAATGACAGAAAATAAGTTACTATAGTTAAAACAACAACTTTTACTCTTTTTTTCACTCGTAGGTCAACTTCATCCCTATGAAGTATTTTATTCTCGTTGAGACCCCTCATGTTATAACTTACATAAGAGCTATAATTGGTATCTAATACCCAACTAGAAGATTTGCTATCATTAAGATTTACCTCAATCATAAATATACTAGAGGTAAAAACAACCCCTTACTTTTCCTTTTTTAAGCCCTTTAAGTATTTTGCACAATTCTTCATCCAATGTATATCCTTGCCACAAAAGAAACACGTGTCCTTATCTTTCTTCTTGTTTACACCACCATTGAGCTTATGGTTGTTGACCTTACCTTCAAACTTTTCTTAGGGTCATTCTTAAACTATTTAGAGCCACTAATAAGCATCACATAATTTTTCTATGATTTTAAGTCTTTCTTAATAAGCCTTAACATAATAAATAATTATGAGAAAATAAGCCTTAACATATTAAGCAATTATGAGAATAAGACTCTAGCAGTGATTGGAATACAAGATCAATATATAAGTGAGTTTTAGATATCTCATATCTTTTGGCGTGAACAAATGCATCAAACAACTCCTTGAGATGCATTGTGCTAGCATTTATAGACTCATGTTGCTTTTGCAATTATGATGACATTGAGCTCAGCATCACATTTACGCTTGCTCATCATCGTCATGAAGCTTCACCAAAGCATCATATTCCTCTTGTGTTGCATTTTCAACAGATTCTAGTGGAACACTTTGTTCTACGACATGCCTAAGAAGAATTTTTAGGTTGCGGTATCAACCCCAGTCAGCTTATTAGCATTAAATATGTTCAGAGAGATATATTTGTTACTTATATTTTGTTTGGAAATGTATGTGAAGAGTAGAGAATTCCTTTTGAAATTATTGTATTGATATAAACCATGAGATATTTGGACTTTTAATCTAATGGTTACTCTTACTATTATTATTTGAATTTTGTCAACCCTCTTAGTGATAAAATTTGTCGTGGGCTTGGATCCCATCTTGCTTGCTTAAAATAAAATAACAACGAGGGTTAATCCCTCTATTTAAGCTCGATTAGATAGGTACTTGTTACCAATCACATCTTATGTAACTCTTAGACTCGTTAAGTTAACAACTTTTATCATAACAACTCTTACCACTCATATCTTATATGAAACTTAACATTTGCCACCAAAATAAATTATCATTACGAGAGTCAACTCATCATGTATTTTGGTTAAGTCAAATCATTATTCATAACTTAAACATATTCGATGTAAAACTTTGATCTTGACGAGGGCTAAGTAAACTTATAGTTTAAGTACTCTCCACCTCAATTATATATTAAAAGCATATAAATAATATTGGCTCTGATACCACCGTTGGGAATTAAGCATACCATGTACAAAAGAAATTTAAAATTATTTTAATTAATCATATTAATTAAATATTTATTAATTCTCATGCCAAGATCATATTATTTATCATGCTTTATAATATCAATATAAAACAAAATAATTAACATCTTACCTCAAATCTTTACTACCAATGAGGCCAGAATAACACTTCCTTTGATTTTCAACAAATACATACCTTTGAATGCCGTTTTGACTTTCTGAATTTGGATTTCATCATGAAATACAAAGTTGTAGATATTTGAACCCTATTTCTAGAGCTTTTTGAATCATATTAATCCAATAACAAAATTAAAAGTTATGAAACAAATACAAAAACTGTGCGAACACTTTTTTTAAATCAACCACCCAAATGTGTGGCCTCTAATGGTAATTTATATAAGGTAGGGAATTAGAGTATTAAGATTTTTCTAAATCTTGATTATGTAGAGTATCTTTTCTTGAATGTTAGTTGTTGGATATATGGTCCAGAATATACGTGAAGCCCAATAAGCCATAAGCCCAAAAGAAAACTTCATAAAGAGACGAGTATTATCTCGAGACCTAGTGTAAACCCGAGAAGAACTGCCCAGAGGAAAATAACAACCTCATAAGTAGTGATAGTTGAGACCTCTTTAGGTCGTTTAGAAGGCTTCGGTTTAGAACCTCATTAAAAGGCCATTTCGTGAAGGTCTCGGGCATAGATAAATGTCTTAAGTGTACAATACTCGAACTCATCTCAAATACATAAAGAAGTCTTAAGTAGTGGCTTCTGAGATCTCACTACAGTTACGTATCTATGGAGGATTATTTTTCTTCCCAAATTATTCTATAAGAAAGAGTCTTAACAAGTAAAACTCCATATATGATAAGAATCATAAAGCCCAATAGACACACTCTACACAAAAGAGGCATGTAATCCCATGAAATCCGGGAGCCGATGTTTACCTAATGGAATTTTCGCGATTCTCGCATAGTAGATACATGTTTCCAGATTCCATAGAATTCTATTATATTTGAGAGACATGAACATATATAAAAGAAGGTTAATGACAACAAAGTACGAATAATGAAACTCTGATATAAAAAAAGATCTATATTTCCTTCTTCTCTCTTTAAAAAGTAAAACCCTGACTTAAGCATCAGAGGATTTTCGCCGGACCACTGACTTTTATCTCTATAACTTCCGATTGTGATCGTAGGTTAAACAGGTAATTAATCGAAGAAGAAGGAAATCGTTGCTGGTGCACAGGATCCAAATAAGGATTTTTGTTGTATTAACATTTGGCGCCGTCTATGGGAAAATATCTGAACAAAAAGTTAAAAATCACTATTAAAGAAAAAGAACATGGCTACTTCGAGAACATATGTAACCAAAAACTGAGTGGCGGTAAGGAAAAATCTACATGATAATACCCTTGAGGAGATTGCAGCGATTAATCAGAACGTCGGTAATTAACCACCAATACTGGAGAGTGTGAACCATGGTTTTGAAGTTTTATCGCCACACCAAATTCCCTTCAACCAAAGGATCATAGAAACTGCCACCTATGTCCACTCTTTCAACTTTGGCTCAACACCAAGGATCAACTATCTCCTTGTTTATATAGGTCAAGTGAAATCCAATACGACTCTTTCTAAGATGAAGGGCAACCGTACACTTGCTTTTATCCGAGTAAAGGGTAACCTAATACAATTCAAAATATTAATTATGTTTCAACAATTCTCACAATATAATAGATGTATTAATATGCTGGTACAAATAAATTTTCTCTCACAAGAAAGAATGAAAACTTGTTACAGTAAAGATAAAAATATTATTCACATTGAGAATGTTTAACAATTTTCACAATGAGTTCTGTTGGTTCTCTTTGTCTTCTTGTCTTCTATTTATATTTATTCTCTCTGTGAAGACTTTGATGTCTAACGGCTTGATTAGGTGCATTTAATGTTCATCATAAATGCTGCAGAAGTTACCGTTGAGCTTTAAATAAATAGAAAATGTAACACCGACATATTATAACATATTAATATTAAATTTATTTAATAAGAATTTTATAGATCAAGACTTTTGTGGGTTATTATTATGGGTCAAATTTATTTAATAATAAAGGCCTATAATAAGATTTTATTGTTTTATTTAGTATTGGGTTTTCCCAAACCACAAGAAAAATCTTAAAATATCAATAGATTATTTTCTTTATGAGAAGGGTTTCTCTAATAAAATATACATTTGTTTTAAAGGAGACTAGGATTTCATACAAGAAGATTTGGAGATTGAAGGTAAATTTGAGATATTTTCTTATTTTTATGTTAATGATGATTATTAAGAATTTAGCATGCAATTGTTGTTATGTATGTTTCATAAAATATGATAATTATAAAGATTTATAACCTATTTTGAGGAGTTTAGGGATGAATTTCTTATAATAATGGATTAATTGTTATTGTTTGGGAAGAATAAATTGAAGAAAGAGAAGCTTTGCAGAGTTGATATATGACAATAATAAATTAGTCTGTGAATTTTGTAAACTTATGTATTACGACTTTAACTAAACTAATTTACAAGAATAAATTAGATATCTTTAGAGTTATTATGAATTTTGTTTCATTCAAAAATATTAATTTTTCAATTTTTAATGAATTTCTGAATCTAAACCTAGGATGTTGAAAACTGCTTCATTTTGCAAAACATCTGAACGATGAAATTATTTTAGTTAAACTAATCGTCTTCAAAAATTATAATATTTTCATACTGATTTATAGTTGTGTTTGTTACATCATATTAAAATTTTAGGGTCAAAACATTTGTTTTCGTGATATAAAATTATGAATGAACATAGCTTACTATCGATTTCTGTTGGCAGAATTTGAAGATTTCAAAACTAAATTTGTTTAAATGATTTATAAGATAAATTTACTCCCAAAAATTTTAATTCCTTATTGTCTATATGTCTATATCACCTCTACAAAATTTTAGGATATTTGGATATGTATTGTATTTTCTAAAAAATAAAGTATTGAAAATTACTCAGTATATTTTCTAACACTGTTAGGATAAATAATCAAATTTATGATATAAAAATAAATAATTTTAAGAGGAGTTAGGAGTCAATATTTTAGTTTGATCTTATATTATATTTCTTAAATATTATGTTATGATTTTATGAGGAAATAACGTTGTTTAAGGTAGAAGAAAAATCCTTAAACAATATAAGGTCAATTTTGGCGAGTTTATGAATATTAAGTTGCCAAATAGATTGGATGATGTAAGTTATACTTCTAAATTCTAATGAGTTATATTGTGCTTTATGGTAGTGATGGGCTTTATGAAGTCAAAATGTTTAATTTAGCTTAGTTGTGATCGTCAAGAGATAAGTATACTAGACTTTTAAAAAGGATCACAATAAACGTATGTATGTATTTGATTGTGTTTTTAAAAGTATTTTTCAATTATATGTTACTATGAAAGTATTTATTTTCTCATTATTATGCATTTATGTAGTTATGCATGATGATGTATTTATATGTGATTGTTAATAAGTTATGTGCATTGACATTGAAACATGAACATATGCATTGTGTTTTAAGTAATAAGAAATGATTTTATATAGAAGTGTTTATGAAAATTAAGATTTGTATAATAGGGTATTGAATTTTATTACTTTCTTAATAAGCAATTTTAAGTATAAGGAACCTTTATATAAGTGTGGTCATTTCTTCGGGTTTAGTGTATTGTTAAGTATTCTGTATAATATAGGAGAGACCTTTTGGGGTACTCTTGGGTATAGTGGTCTTCACATTCATGTGAAGAAGTATTTGTGCAAGTGAGAGGATTTACCACTGATTAGAGTGAGGGAGTGGCTCTTACCTTCGGGCATGAGTGTTTATTGGTTTTTTTTTTAAATCATATACCTTACTTGTGCTTACTCTACATACGGTATGTCATCGACGAGTGACATTAACTCAATTAGTGATAAGTGAAGTTTTTACTAAGTAGTAATTAAATAAGATATTCCTATTAAATTTTGAAGTAAATTTCTACAGTGTTTAAGTGTTATGAAAGTTTTGAAATGATCATAATTTTTAGTTCATGTCATATCATATGCACGCATTGTATATAATTATGTATGTATTTTATGTATATAAAAAATAGTATGCTTACTAAGCTTAAAACTCATTATAGTTTATTGTGATTCCTAGATAATGAAAATTAAGCCCATAGCGAATGGATTTGGCTAAGCATTTGTTGTTCCTTAAGATTTAAGACTTACGTTGTTATTAAGTTTTGTAAATTGTTCAAAAGTAGTTTCGTGATTAAGAAATATTTATGAAGGTATATGAGTTAAATTTTAAATGTTTTCGTATGATTTAAGTATTGTAATTTAAGAAAAATCACACTTCAAACTCTTTCGAATTTAGGGGCGTTACAGTAAGTATCGATTCCTTCTATTAGTTTATCAATCTATTTATTCGAAAATTGAATCTGAATTGGTCTTCAATCCCGAGTATTAATCTATTATCTTTTACGTATCGATCTGGTTCATTTCGTAAATAATTTCCAATTCTTTAGAATTCCAACATATCGATCTCTTCAGCCTGGGTATCGATTTTGGTTTGCTTTATAAATATTTTGCAACTCTTTGGAATTGCCATATATTGATCTCTTTGACTCAGGTATCAATCTGATCTGCTTTGTAAATATTTTGTAACTCTCTAAAATTGCCATGTATCGATCTCCTTGACTCAAGTATCGGTCTGGTCTACTTTGTAAATATTTTACAACTTTTTGGAATTGCTAGTATCGATCTTCTCTAATCAATCTGCTTTTATTATGTATCAATCCGTTTGACTTGGTGATTTCACCTGAAGCTTATGTCTTTGCAGATATCAATCTATTTACTTCTTTGTATCGACCTTTTTCAAGTGTATCGATCTGTTTACCAGAAATAACGATCATTTGCCTTCAAGTATCAATTATGTTAAACTTTTAAATACACTTTCACAGAAATATGTTAAGGATTATAACAAGCATATTCATAGTTAATTTGCTTGATTCTCAACATGTTTAAATCTATTTTATCATCATGACTTAACTTAACATTACAATAAACTCAGTCATCATCGAAAGCACATAATTACCTATTATGATATCATCAATTTCATATTTAAATTACTAACATGATATTATCAATCTCTCTTTTCTTATTCTTTTTTTTATGATGACAAAATAAAATGCGTCTTAAGGATTTACTCCCCCTTTTTGTTATATTCCCAATTAGATTGCAATTATCAAGTTTCTCTCCCTTTTTGTTAATTGACAAAATTCTCTCCATTTTTTGTTATATTCAATTATCAAGTTTAGATTTTAATTCATATTACTTCTCCTTTTTGTCAACAATCAAATAAGGAAATGATATACAGAGACCGAGGCTTAACATGAAATCAAGGATATTTTCATTAATCAACATGTCATCAATACAAAATATGAGTTTAAAAGTTAGAAAACCATAGCATTCCATACTCAAAAACACAAATACACAGCACAAAAAAAAAAAAAAAAAAAACAAATAAACAAATAAACAAACAAACAACCTGGGATCACATATGGTTTAAAGACATAAATTGTGATTAATCATATTTAATATAGTAAATTTTATCCCATAGGAATATTTATTATATTTATATAATTAATTAGAATAAAGTATCTAATTATTTTTCTAAACTTACCCATAGAAATTAAGAAAATAAATATAATTTGATAGTTTTATCATAAAAATATATGAATCTACTAGAGTAAAATACTTAGTCCACAGACAATATTTTATGTCTATTAATTCATAGTTTAAGACATGTTTTATATTGATAAAACATAATAAAGAAATGTTTTATATTGGTAAAACATAAAATGAGTCTACTAGAATAAAATACTTAATTTACAGATAATATTTTATATCAATTAATTCATATTTTAAGACATATTTTATATTGATAAAATATGATAAAGAAACTTTTTATATTAGTAAAACATAATATGAATCTACTAGAATAAACTACTTAGTCAACAAACAATATTTTATGTCTATTAATTCATATTTTAAAAGATAATTTATATTGATAAAACATGATAAATAAAATATTAGTCTCAAAATTATGACATAAGCATGTATTGTGTACAGTTTTAAAACCTATAAACCTATCTGATATCAATATTCCAGTACCAAAAGGATACAGATTTTACTGTCCATCTCATCACACTAGGTTTGTGGAATCAAGAAATGCGAAATTTCTTAAGAATGACTTGATCAATGGGAGGGATCAATTTCAAAACATAGTTACTAAAAAAGATCATTCAAGACCTTCCACTTCAGGTAGTTAATTAATTGTCATTAATAACACCTCTCCAGTACAAACGGGTGTTGATTATCCAATGGTTGATATTCAATCAATAATGAATGAAAATCAAATTCACAAGCGGATGATGTTTCAGTAGATTCGGTTGTTCGGAAATTACCTGAAAATATTGAACAACCAGTTGAATAACAACTTCTTCAAGAGAATGTTGATACAACATTAAAAAGATCCACTAGAATTAAAAGATCATTTATACCTAGTAATTAGATTTTGATATCTTCAAAGGACCAAGAATTACATGTTTATATACAGACGAACCGACAATTTGGAAGTAATTGGCTACTAGATTCTGACTTCGTTAGCTGTGATGATTCAAGAAATTCAATTTTTAAATACATCTTTATGCTAGTTGGAGGAGCCGTATCTTAGAGAAGCGCTAAGCAGACATTAATCGCTACTTTCATTATGGAGGCTGAGTTCGTTTCGTGTTTTAAGGCTACGTCACATGGAATATGGTTAAAGAGTTTAATGTCTGGGCTTAGAATTATGGATACTGCTTCTATGCTATTGAGGATATATTGTAATAATCTAGCTGTTGTATTTTTGGCTAAGAACAATAAAAGTGGTAGTCGAAATAAATACATCGATATCAAATACTTAGTCATCAGAGAACGTTTTAAAAAAAAAGTGGTCATTGAACACGTTAGCACTGAATTAATGATAGATGATCCTTTGACAAAAGGCATGCCACCAAAGAGTTTTAAGGATCATATGAATAGAATGAGACTTAGTTCTATTATGTAAATTATTGTATATGTACATACAATTTATTAATGAAACTCTATTTATATGATTTTTTCTCATTATGTGTATGCATTTATTTGAGAGAAAAATCATTATGATTGGACCTAGAATAAATATGAGGTTTATTCCTTAAGTTAAAGTCATTAAGTAGGACCAGGAATAAACATAGGATTTATTCATTAGATTATCACATATGGATCGGCATATAAGAAACATAATATATTGTAATACATGAAAGAAAATTTGTCAATTTTGATAACCTATCGTCATGATTCATATGTCTGTTTCTTAAATATTAGGATTTGCGAAATTTATGAACCAAGTGGGAGAATGTTGGTGGTTTATCTACCATTAATGAATACAATGGTAACAACTTTCAATTAATAGACTATTAATGGTGAAAATGGTGGAAACCATGTATAAGTGGCCCAAAACTTCCCCAATTGCCATACGTTTTTAGCAACTATTGATAACTGCTATTGATGGTGGTAACTTCTACGAACTGCAGAAAACTTCCAAAATAGTTTTTTTTTTTATAAAAAAAAACCTATAAATTAGAAGTTATACTAGGTAAAAGGCCTTTAAACTCGTTTTTCTCTAAAAACTCTATCAAGTGGGGGTTAAGAGAGCTTGGAAGGTTTTCTACCAACGTCAAAACATCAAGATAATGTCAATGGTAAGAGATAAGTTTCTTGGGCTTTTGCATTCAATTTTTAACATCTTAAAGCATGATTTTCGTTTCCATACTTACAAACACTACTTCTAAATCATGAATAGATAGTTCAATTCATGTTTCTTAAGCTGTCGGGAAGTATAAACAATCACTTTTTTTTTTTTTGGCTGCATCAATACACAATCTAACCCTTATCTGGATGCATCACTATAAACTACAAATCCTTCAATACCAGTTGGAATCATTATAAGAAGACATTTTTTTAAAAAAAATTGGTGAAATTTCTTAAATAGTGCATAAATCAAACACCAATCATATATTGAACATATATCACAATACAATTAAATCAATTAATATCAAACAAGTACTCAAAGAAATATATCATGCTTGGCAAAAAACCTTCGCTCAAGCAGAAAAGTTATATCATACCTTGCGACCTCGTATTCTCACCAGAGTTTCATATTCATAATCATAATCATAATTACACTCATATTCATGTAGGATACTATTTCACAAATAACTTACATATCAAACGTATGACATAAACATTAGAAATTATAGTTTTCTATTAAACTATTATGCACGTAAACAATTGTAATCACATGAAATTCAATTATAATATAATTTACTGATATATATATATGTGTGTGTATTATATAACAATTCAAAAGTATCCACTCATTGCCTATTAATCAATCCTAGGTGGTTTTAGGGTCTCATGGATTTTTTATCGCCGCACTCGCCCTTAAACACACATGATTCAAAAATTAACAATTAAAATCGATTCATAATCTAATACGTATTGTAAATATGAAAATATAACTGTTCTAATTTCATAATTATATCACTCACTAATTTTTTAAATATATTTTTAACTTCCTAAACATATTTTTTTGTAACTTTTTTTCTTGTCCATCTATAATTTTTTTTTCTTCCCCCCCCCCCCCCCTTTTTTTTTTACTCTGCTTTTGGTTTACTTCTCATCTATTTCAATTTTTGATTTCCTTAAAGCAAGCATGTGTTTTAATTTTATATATATATATATATATATATATACACACACACACATACACACACACAACCACCAAATGAATAAATTTGAATGGCTTCTTTCTTTTGCTTTCCTTCTCATAGGGCCACGGATTATAGTGTTTGCAAGTGATGTTTCTTGAAATTTATTTTCGTTCTTTTCTTTCTCTTCCCTTTCTTCTTTTTCTTTCTCATTTAAGTTAAAGAAAGGAATAAAATTGTAAGTCAAGGATATTTTCGTCCAAAAGACATAATTTTTGTTAAGATTATAAATGTTTTTTTAACCTGGCTATAATTAGGGTTTTTTTGATAAACTAGTCCATTTAATAAACCCATACTTATTTATAGTCAGAGGTAGAAATAAAACTTAATCTCAGCCAAAATATTGATTTTTAGACCACATTACCCTTTATATAATATTTGACTTACAACCTTTATCAAACGTCAAGAATCTCGACGTTTAACAAAAACTATTTATCAAATGTCAAGAATCTCGACGTTTAACAAAAACTATTTATCATATGTCAAGAATCTCGACATTTGGCCAATAATTTTTTTTAAATGTTGATAATCTTGACATTTTAAATGTCGAGATTATTGACGTTTGGCTAAGAATTTCTATCAAATGTAGAGAATCTCGATAATTGAAATGTCAAGATTCTCAACGTTTGGCCAAAAATTTCTATTAAATGTCAAGAATCTTGACATTTGACAAGAATTTCTATTAAATGTCGAGATTCTCAACGTTTGATTGACATTTTTTGCCAAACGTCGAGATTTTTGACGTTTGATAGAGGTTATAAGAAAAATATTGTACAAAAGTTAATTTGGTCCAAAAATTAATATTTTGGTTAAAATTAAGTTTTATTTCTACCTCTAACTATAAATAAGCATGGACTTGATAAATAAACTATTTTGTCAAAAAAAATCCTATAATTATGGGACTTAAAATTGAGCCATTACGATGAAAAACCCTTTGTTAGGCTGACCCAAAAGCTTCACTAACAAGAAGAAGAATCAGTCCTCCATTTTTCTACTTAGGCTCTCATTCACGTATGAACTAACCCAATCAAGGGTAACAACTGGTACGTAGTTTTAACTTAAATTTCTCACTCTGTTGCCACTTTTTTTATTTTATTTTTCTTTTTTAAATTTGTAATTACAATTGTTGAAACCCTAGAATGAACGCGGATTTCTTTTACAGTTAATGAAACTGTAGGCTTAGGTTGTTAGTGAACTCATTTTAATTTTGAGCTTGGACTTCGTTTGCTGTTTTGTATATGGCTAGGGTTTTAGACTTTTCTTTCTCTGAACTTGAATTCCGTGCTTCAATTTTCTTTGTTCTCTCTCTTCCGAATGAGTTTTCATCTTTGGAAAGCAAAATTTTGTATGAATTTTGGTTTACGGAAGCACGCAAAGTGATTTTGCCATGAGTTTCATTTCTATAGCACAGTGATATTATTTTCAAATTGTTTGGTTGGTGTTTTGGAAGCACCTTTTGGATTTGAAAGCAACTCATCTAGTGTAAAAAGTGCTTACAGAACGCTACTAAATGTTGGACTTGAAGTCATGGTTTGATTTGTGTTTTGGAGGTGCTAGTGAATAATTTCCTTGTTTTTTGGTATCTGGTAGTGAAAATAACAGTGGAGAGAAAATAATTTCCTTGTTTTTTGTTTTTTTTTATAAACTGAAGTTAATATATATCAGTGGAGAGAAAACTTGTTACAATAGTTTTATTGACCAGCTCTCTATAAGATCAGCCAAAATCATAGGGGAAAACAAAAACTGCACAAAAAGCTTTCAGAAACAGTCAAAGACTGAGATTCACAATGAATAGCCAATCACCTCTATACAATGTTAAACTGTCCTATACAAAGTTATCTCCAAAGTTCATTGTACTTTGATGTTGTTTTTAACATTCATGTTATAATTTTGAAAACACATTTTCTATATTACAAAATGCAATATTGGAAATGCAAACCAAACAAATTTTCTAAAGCATTTTATTTTTTGAAAATGGGAAACCCATTTTAAAAACACAACCTAACAACCACTACTTTTCTCCATGTAGAATATTGTTCCATATAGACCAAAAAAAAATAGTATTCTTAAACATGTTTGGTGTGTTTCTGAAATGGGTTTCCCATTTTCAAAAAATAAAACGCTTTAGAAAATTTGTTTGGTTTACATTTCCAATATTGCATTTTGTAATACAGAAAATGTGTTTTCAAAATTATAACATGAATGTTGAAAACAACATCAAAGTACAATGAACTTTGGGGATAACTTTGTATAGGATGGTTTAATGTTATATAGAGGTGATTGGCTATTCATTGTGAATCTCAGTCTTTGACTATTTCTGAAAGCTTTTTGTGTAGTTTATGTTCCTCCCACAGTTATGGCTGATCTCATGGAGAGTTGGTCAATAAAACTGATGTAAGAAGTTTTCTCTCCATTGATATATTTATAAAAAAAAAAATCATATAAACTTTAAGCCAATTTTTACTTATTTTAACTGTTTTACTCATTTTTAAAACAATACCTAGTGTATTTCCCTTTCAGTTTCCATAAAACTTATTTAAGCGAAATTTAAGGGCTCTTTTGGATTTTGGTATTGGTTTTTAAATTGTGTTTTTGAATTTGTATTCAAAAACTAAAAATGATGTTTGTTTCTAAATTAAAATGCATTTGGTAGTGTGTTTTCAAAATAGTAATCTAAAAATGATAACAAAGAACAAATATTTGGTTGTATATTTGAAAAGAGGAATGGGGAAAGTTAGAGATGAAAACAACATTTTGGTGTTTCCAATTTTTTAATTTTTGGTGCTACAGTGCCCCGATGACAACCATTTTGCCAGTCAACCGATTTCTCAATTCGGTAGACCATTTTCAATTTTTTTCTACAGTACTTGCTACAGTTTTTATTTCTACTGTTTAAAAATCTTGCGATTTAGTCCTCGAAATTTTGCAATTTGGTTCCTTTTTCAGTTTTTTTTTAAAAAAATATAACTAAGTTTATATTAATTATTTCATTAAATCAACTTAAGTTTTTCTAAACCTCAATAATGTGTCAATTAAAATTTTGAATCATGCACATGTCATAATGAATATCACTAAATGATCATTTTACTCCTATGTCCGAAGAATAGTGTTTCACACCTTTATTCTTGATTCAAAACCAAATATATGTACCACTCTTCTCAAGAATGAAGCTCACAAGAATACAAAGAAGGAAGAAGGAGAAGTGTTCTCTCAATTTTTCAAACTTAGAAAGGTAGCATCCAAATATGCATTCTCATCAGCTTAACTCTTAAGCCTTTTGTTTTTAAATCAATTCTCAATTGATATTACATACATCCACTGACTTCCACAGCCCACTTGCATTCCAAATCATCAAAAAAAAAAATAATAAATAAATGCAATCCATGAGTCATGCATTTCTCAAATTCAATTTGATAAACTCCTCCACCGATAATCCATTTGCATCTAAATTCATCAAATGAATTATATGCAATTTATGAGTCATCCAATTGAATCCTTTTTCTCAACCAACGTATTATACCACTTGGATTCTTTCAATTTATCAAATAAATGTAAAAGGCCGTGTCAATGAGAGAGAAATTGATATATATATATATATATAATCATTACATAAAATATTTATTATTATATTAATATAATAGATATTTGTTGTTTTATTACTACTTTAATATTGATTAAAGTAATATATATATATATATCAATATAATAATATCTGTAAATCATATTTACGTTGTCCCATAATTAACCGAAACATTTTCCATACATACGAGTGCTAACGCGTTCTAATTGAAAAATTTATTCTTTATAATAAAGAATCAAATTGTTATCTGATCAAAGTATCGGTACAATATCATTAACTAATTAATGATTATTGCATAATAACAATTACTATCATTATCAAGTAACCGAATAATGTGTGTGACCCTCTGGATTCATTATGAGCTGGACATAGGTGAATACGAATTGTTTTGTATCTTTTCGGTACAATTCTTTGTAACAAGATGTCATAACCCCCTAGACACAGATGAATGAATATTTGATAAACCCATATAGTCATACGTGCATGTAGTAAAGTCCTTCAACTATCGACTTCCAATCGAGTGCAGGTCATGATATCGTCAAACTCATGATTCAATCATAGGAACAGAACCTCAATCATATACAAGATCCATAAATCTGCAAAACATCTTTCCGGATATACATACTTTGGCCAAAAACTTTATTATCTCATATGATAGTTCCACCTAGGATCACACGCTTCAACATCTGAGCTAGTAGATTCCATCTTGGTCATCATCTGTCCTCATACATTTAAACACATTGCTTGCAAGCTTCTTTCATTAGGCATGGCTAGTCCGATGCTATATACATAAGTGAACGATGTGCCTCAGTGCAGAGAGTAGTTAGACACCTCAAATCAAATGACTAGTGGTGCACTAGTACAGTTGTGTGACGTATTATTGACTGTGGATAATCACCCATGTGATTTATCACGTTTGGTTACGTTCAGTAACATTGTATGTATTTTATATTTTATGCGAGTGATGCATTTTATTTTAAATTAATGTCAAAAATCCTACTAAAAACTAGCTAAAAATCGGTAAATATTCGTGTGGATTTAATAAATGTTAAGTACCCATTTAAACGGATTTGGTAAAAAAATATCAAATCTGTTTCGAGCTTGGTACGAATATGGTATTGAATTTTTTTGATGGATGTAAATGCGAATTTGAAAATATCCATCTCAAACTCGATCCACTAGCGTCCCTAAACTCGGGTAAATTTTTTTAGTAGTGAGCTATTCATAGAAAATTTACATTTTCAAAATTACAAAATTTTAAATAACAATCAAGTACTTGTATAATAAGAGCATACTTATGATCACATTTATTTAAACAAATTATAATAATAGACATTGAACATGTTACATAATTTTTTTAGTCATTTATTTAGTTGAAAAGTTATCATATCTTAAATAAACAATGCCTATATTTAGACAAATTTTAGTGAATTTCACTTATTTTTTAATGAATATTTAACCTTTAATGCTTCCATCTTACAATAATTGGGACTCAAAAGCAATCATATTTTAATATCAAACAATGCCTATATTTGTTAAGTTATTAACAAATTATCTTTTACTGGTACATATAAATATATAATTAATCATTGATAATATATATATATATATAAGAAATTAATAAAAGAAATTAAAAATTTATTGAAATTTTAAGAATAGGAAAAGTAAGCGAGGCAGCAAAATCAAATTGCATGAGATTTACCAAACAATGACATCTATGAAGGGTTGGAGTCAATTTTTTTTTTTAATATTTTAATAAAAATTATTAATTCAAATTCAACACGAACAAGATTTGCTCAGCTTTTTATATCAAGTGCCGTTGGAGAAAGAAAGGAAAAATTTGAATAAATAAATATCATGTTATTTTAAAAAAAAATATTTTTAAAATATATATTTAAAACATTTAGTATTATTCGTAATAAATTGCCTTTCTTTGCTAGACAAAGTGCCCATTTGATTTCACTTATTATGTAATTTAAAAAGTATTATTTTTAAAATAAAATTTAAAATATCTAATATTACTTATTTATTATATCGTATGACAAATATTTATCATATGTCCGAAGACAAAAAAACTGAATCAGTAGTGAATTACTTTTTTTTTTTATTGTTTGTTCATACTACATGTGGAACCCATTCGAAATGTTTTCAGTACGTTTGGATTGTCAATATTCAATAATGGCACGACCCCACAACAAACAGTTTTCGTAAGTTTGCTTTAACTGTAAGTTTACCAAATAAAAATAAAAATATTCATAATTTATTTATTTTTATAAATAAAACCATAGTTTATATATATATTTTTCTTTAATTTATTTATATTATGTACTAATTTATATTATAAAATTTTAATAATATAAAATTTTATTAACTTAAAATAAATATCATTAATACATTATCATATTATTTAAAAAATAAATTTTAAAAATTTTAAAATTTTATAATATAATTATTGTGATATAAAAATATTCTAAATAATAAAAATTAAAACATTTCAATAATAATTATTTTTATCCAAAACCAAGCACTCAAATTTAACATTTTTTCAATATGCTTGGATAATCAATAAGCAACAATGGTCCTGCTTTGTCCAAAAGCAAGTACAACACGAAATATAAAGTTTTTGTAGGTTTGCTTCTGGAAATAGGATTTTATGATACACTTCAAGTGAGGTGTATCATAAAATCCTATTTCTAAAACAAATGAAATAATAGAATGCGGACTCTATTATTTCTTTCTTTTTATAAAATAGATTTTTTCTTTTGGAATTTTTTTTTATCGTAGTCCTTAATATTTCACATTACTTTACCCAACTAATTTGATATTGTATCACAAATATTTCTAATATTTCATCTTTATGTTTGAATGATATATTTAATACAAGTATATATATGTAATTTATATAAACTTTGTGCACTATTATCATACTTAACATAGTGATATGTATATTGGTAAATGATATATTTAACAGACAATTGATATTTTGAAGAAATTAGATGATTGATTGTAATTGTTATAAAGGGTATAAAATTATTTACTCA
>JAXCLQ010037292.1:1968-14599 GCA_035584115.1 Cedrela odorata | reverse complement strand
TATTTTCGGTAAAGCATGCAAGGTTAAATTCACTAAGGCTGTGTATAGAACTAAAGACATTCTTGACTACATTCATTCTAATCTCTAGGGTCCTGCACAAGTACTTTCTGTAAGTTAAGGTAGGTATTTTCTATTATTAATAGATGATTTTTCAAGGAAAGTTTGGATCTATATCTTGAAAACTAAAAACCAAGCTTTTGATAATTTCAAAGAATTGAAGGTTTTGGTTGAAAATCCAACTAGAGAAAGAGGGTAAAAAGATTAAGGACTGATAATCGTTTAAAATTTTGCAATAAGATCTTTGATGAGTACTGTAAAAAGAATGGAATTGCTAGGCATAAAACTATGGTAAATTCTCCACAACAAAATGGCTTAGCTGAAAGGATGAATATGACTATGCTTGTCAATTCAAAGTTGCCTAAGTGTTTTTGGGCAAAAGCAATAACAACTGTTTGCTATTTGATTAATAGAAGTCCCTTTACTGCCATTGGATCAAAGACTCTAGAAGAAATATGAAGGGGTGTTCCAGCAAGGTATGAAGATCTAAGAATATTTGGGTGTCCAGCTTATGCTTATGTGAAGCAAGGGAAATTGGAACCAAGAACAGTAAAAAGGTTCTTTGTAGGCTATTCAGATGGTGTCAAGGGATATGAAATTTGGTGTTCTAATGGTAAACCAACTAAGTGCATCATTTCCAGAGATGTTGTCTTTAATGAATAAGTTTTCTTCAAGAATAATGTTGATTTAGAAATAAAGATAAGAGAAAAAGAAGTGGTCAAGTTTGAGGTAGAGTTAAATAACAAATTTACAGAAAAGGATAACCAAAAGGAAGGGAGTTTTGATTCTCAAATGCAGACACCACAATAGTAGTTGAGTAACTTACAAGACTACACTCTTGCAAGGGATAGACAAAAAAGGGTCATCAAACCACCAAGCATATTTGCATATACAGACATGATGTCATTTGCTTTCACTGCAGGTGAGTCAGTATTGGAAGATGATCCAAGAACCTTCAAAGAAGCTATGAATTGCAAAGAAAGAATATTATGCCAAAATGTTATGAAGGAGGAAATTGATTCCTTGATAAAGAATCGAACTTGGATTTTGATTCCAAGACCAGAAAATAAGAGAGTGGTAAGTTGTAAGTGGATATTCAAGACCAAAGAAGGAAATTCAGTTGATGAGTTACTAAGGTATAAAACAAGACTAGTTGCCAAGGGCTTTACACAGAAGAAAAATATATATTACAATGAGATTTTCTCACCTGTAGTAAAGCATAGTTCTATAAGAATTATGTTGGTAATGGTTGCTGTCCTTTATTTGGAACTTGATCAAATGGATGTCAAAACAACATTCTTGCATAGAGAGCTTAAGGAAACCATCTTGATGCAACAACTTAAGGGGTTTATTATCTCTGGTAAAGAAAATCATGTTTGTTTCCTAAAGAAGTCTTTATATGACTTGAAGCAATTACTTAGGCAGTGGTATAAAAGATTTAACCAATTCATCACAAGCCATAGTTTTATGAGGAGTCTTTATGATAGTTGTGTCTACTATCAAAACTCAAATAACCATTTATCTACTCTTATATGTTGATGACATGCTAATAGCATGTAAAAGAAGAGATGAAATCGAAAGGTTAAAGGACTTGCTGAGTAGTGAATTCGAGATCAAGAACTTAGGCATTGTAAGCAGAATTTTGGGGATGGAAATCTTAAAGCATAGACAGAATGGAGTGCTGCTATTAACACAAAATAGGTATATTAAAAGGGTGCTTAACAAATTTGAAATGAATGAAGCTAAACAGGTTCAAACTCTTTTAGGTGCACATTTCAAACTATTAGCACTTCAGTCACCTGAATTTGCTGAAGATAAAGTTGATATGGTCAATATCCCTTATACACAAGCTGTAGGATGTCTGATGTATGCAATGGTATGCACCAGGTTGGATATTTCATTTGTAGTAAGTGTTGTGAGTAGGTTTATGGCTAATCCTGAAAAGGAACATTACAGGACTATGAAATGGATTCTCAGATACTTGAAAGGCACTTACAATTATCGTTTAGCGTATGACAAATCTAGAAATCATCAACAACGTGTAGCTGGATATGTTGATTCTAACTTTGCAAGAGAATTAGATAAAAGAAGATCAACTACAAGCTATCTCTTTAGTTTAAATAGGTGTTTGGTTACCTGTAAATCGAATCTGCAATCTGTTGTTGCTTTGTCATCCACTGAAACTGAATTTCTTGCTATAATAGAAGCAGTAAAAGAAGTTTTGTGGTTAAGAGGTATTATTAATGAGTTGTGGTCACAAGAAAAGGCTGTTATATTACATTGTGATAATCAAAGTGCAGTTCATCTCACCAAGAACTACGTATACCTTGAAAGATCAAAACATATAGATGTGAGACATCACTTTGTGAGAGATGAAATTGCCAAGGGATTGGTAAAACTGGAGAAGGTTCACATTGATGCTAACCTATTTGACATGCTTACTAAAGTAGTGTCAAATGCTAAGTTCAAGTTTTGCTTGAATTTAGCATGTATTGGTAACTAATGTCAGGTGAATGGAGGATCAGCTTAGCAAGGAAGAAAAGAAAGCAAAGAAACCAGGAAGCATTTTGTTGAGCAAGGTGGAGAATGTTATAGGTTGTTCGCAGCAATGCTTGTGGGTAGACTTAGCAATTTTAATTGATGTGGCAAGAATATGTTTAGTCGGTTAAGAGCTGTTAAAGGCAGTTGGTTTTCTGATTCAAAGCCAAAAATGCATAGATACCAACTTTAATGGCCAACTTCAAGGACAGATTTTAAGAGTTCTAGTTCATGAAATTTAGAGTGTTTGTGCTTATTAGAAAACTAGTGGTCTTCTCTATTTAATTGTAATCTTGATTTTGTTAATAAAGCTTCTTGATGAGTGTTGGTCTCGTGGATGTAGGCACAATGCTGAACCATGTAAATTGAGTTTTTTGTGTATTTTTGATTTGATTCTTTATATTTGTGTTACGTTAATTCTTGTTCTAGACGATAGGAAGCTTTGTAGGTTGATTTCTGGGCAAAATTACTCAACATGATGTTTAATCCTCTAAGTTCGTAGAAAAGTGAGATATCTGATTTAGAATTCTAGAAACCTCAACTCAAAATAGATGATTTTAGTTTGTCAAACCAAGCCATTGGAGCTTGCTTAAGGCCATATAATGCCTTATTTAGCTTCCAAATACGATTCAGTTTTTTAGATTTTTCAAAACTTTCTAGTTTGTTTATATAGTCTGTCTTTGTCAATTGATGCGAGCTATTTGTATGTGATTTTACTATACTCTTATTCTTGATATTTTGCTTGTTTATCCCTTTATTTATTTTATTTTAGTATGTTTTTACTGATTTTATTTATTTTTGTATAGGAGGAAACAAATTCATGGAATAACATGTTTTAAAGTGAAAAACAAGCTTTGAAATACATGGTAAGAACGTTGAAAACAAAAGCTCTAAGGCTGTGACTCCAACAACAAGTTTTTGTTGAAGTCTATAGCTCAAAGGCCGCATCTCTAGAATTCCAAAGCCGCAGCCCCATGTAAAACTAGGGCTTGGCACGCAGTGCTAGAAAGCCAAGGTCATAACATCCTAACGCAGTACTTTTGAATATTTTGATCGTTTTGCTTTCTTATAAAAGGGGAAACATCACATTGAAAAAAAAGAGGAGACCAAGAGATATTAAGGATAAAAAATAAGAGAAAGAAAGCCAACGAAGGAGAAAAAAGAGAAAAAAAAATTAAAGAAACTCATCAACAAGAAGCTTAGATTTGGGGAAAACCATCTAGCTACTTAGAAGAATTGAATTTTTCTTTATTTTGCTTGTTTATTTCTCCATTGATGTAGAACTTAGTTATGATAGTTTTAGTTTATTACATTATGAACTAAATTTTATATTTTAGGGCAATGATGTAGCGAAATTAAGATGATTTGATTTTTATTTATTTGAATTTATTGAAGTTTTTATTATTATTATTGGTTGAGTATTCTTCATTATTCTTAATGCTTCTAATTAATTGGTCATTAGTTAGATGTTTTGATTGTATATTAATGCCCTAAAAAGGATATGTACGCTTGTGATATTGTGATGAATGCCATTAAGTTTATATAAAATATTAATATACTTTCATGCTTAGGGTAATTAATGCATTGAATCCATGGACTTAATGAATCTTTAATTATTCTAATTCTCATAAGAATATAGTGAATTGATAGATTGAAAATATTTTCATTATAACACTAAAAAAAGTTAATGAATGTTTTTAGGATTCTTAATTATCAATTATAGTCTTAAACTAAGTTAATAAGAATAGGTATAATCAATTCAGATTAGTATATGTGAAATCATATGTTTTAGAGCTCTCAATCTTATTGATTTTATCTTTATATTTTCTTTGCTTTAGTTTAGTCAGTTATTTATTTTAGTATAAACCATTTCCTTATTCAACCCATTAAGATAAAACTAGAATGGATAAAATTAGAATAATTTAACTCGGTTGTTAGATCATAAATATTTAATCCACATAGGAACGATACTCATTCATTACTTTATTACTTATTTTTGACAGCGTACACTTGTGTTTACATAATTTTTCATCAATTCCCCATTTAAAAAAGTATTGTTTATATCTAGCTGCCTAAGAATCCAATCTTTGTTGATAGCTAGGCTTAGGATGAATTTTATTATCAAAGGCTTGACTACATGGTTATAGGTCTCTATAAAATACCTAGAGTTTGTAAGAAATCCTTAGCCACCAACCTAGTGTTATACTTATGTATACTCCCAACAAGATTTAGTTTTACTTGGAATATCCACCTATTTTCCACAATTTTCATGTCAGGTCTGTAAGGCTCTGAATCCCATGTTTTTTTTTATCCATTAACGCATCAAATTCTTTTGCACAACATCTTTCTAGTTAGGATCACTGATAACCTCTTCTGTATTGACTGGAACATCTGAGTGGGATAATTCTAAAGTTTCAGTAAGGTAATACTTGGGTTAAAATATCCCTGCCTTAGCCCTAGTGGTTATTGGATGACAAAGTTGAGGTTGATTAACTTGTAAGGATGATTTTGGTTCTGGTGATTGGTGTCTTGTAGATATAGGTGAACCAGGCTGTTGTGTGTTATCTCAACTTTTCTATTTTAGTGCTGAGTATGTAGGCATGAGTACTTAAGTTTTATAACTAGTTCTCCCAAAAACTTTTATAATGGTTTAAACTATCCTTTAATATCACATTGTATTGATTTTATCCATGTATCTAATGATTTTTCAACCAAAATTTTGAATGATTCGAAAGTGGTGAATGCATCAGACTTGTATTTTAATGGATATATCCAAGTAAACCTAGTGAAGTCATCTACAAAGGCTATGCAAAATCTGTAGTCACTAATTGATGGAAAAGGTGAAGTCCCCCACAAGTTAGTATGAATTAATTCTAAAGTTTTTTTGGTTCTGGTTTCAGTTGACTGAAAAGAGAATTAATGCATTTTTTGATATTTGCAAGTTGAATAGAAAACGAATGATTTAAGAGAAATATCTTTGTTTGAAGTACCAAAATTTGTACAAGAAGGAAGTAGATATTTCAAGGCTCTCACATTAGGGTGGCCAAGTTTTTAATGCCACAAATTTAATAACCTTTAAGCTTTTTGATCTTTAATGAACTTTACACTATTGAGTTTTAATTGGAAAACAAAACATTTAGAACAAGAAGTCAAATTGACAGATTTTGAAAGCTGATACTTAAACAATGGACACTTCTGCAGCTGATAAAGTCCTCTCTTAGCCACCTTTTGCAATAGAACCTCCTCCTTCTTCTCGTCCTTCACAACATAAAATTTCTTGTTGAATTCAACAACCTCGTCATTATTAATAATTGAGAGATGTTAGTTAGGTTTTTAGTGATTTCAGGCACAAATAGTATTTTATTTAGGTGAACGTGCTGATGTGTGTGGAGTATACGCAACTTTGTATAACTAATATGAGAAATAGACAATTTTTGACCATTACATATTGCTAGTTTCTCACCTCTTCTGTATTATTGACTGATTTTCAGGTTGTTCAGGGGGTTGGTGACATGATTCATAGCTCCATTGTCCATATATTAAGCAGGATTGACAATGGTTTTAAGTGTTGCATGGTAGGCTCCCTTAGCTTCTTATTTTGTCTATTGCGGCAAAAATTCTTTATTTTACCTGTGCCAATAGTCAATAGCAACATGACCAGTATTGTGACAAATTTGAGAGGAAGGTTATGAATTTCCTCCTTTTCCACTTCCATTTTACCTATACTTCAATTTTCACAATTACAAGAAGCTCTTTTTGTTGTGTTGAAATTTCTAGATTGTCAATTTCTTCTCTGGTTTGAGTTGGACTAGCATGGTTAACAGTTACTTCTTGAGCAAATCCTCCATTAATACTTAAGTTCCAGCCTTCCAATCGATTTTCCTAGCTTAATAACATAGATTATGCCTCTTCCACAGATGGTGATTTAGTTCTTAAGGACACATTCACTATGGTTAAGTCATAGTCTCGGGTTAATCTACCAAAAAAGTAAAGTATTATGTCTCGATCAGTGATGAAATCACCTACTACCTTAAGATCATCAACTATGCTCTTTATCTTCGTTTAATACTTTGTAATGGATATATTTTCCTTCTTTGTTGTGGAAATTAGACTTTACAGGTTGACGATCTTTGCTATTGATTTTACAGCAAAGATTTTCTCCAAAGCAACCCAAAGTTCTGTAGAAGACGTGCAACCCATTATATATCTAAGCATAGGTTCAATCGGAGGCGACAGAATCCAGCCCATTAAGTGTTGGTTTTGTTTATTCCACAACTTGTATTCTAGGTTCAAGGTTGTAATGGTATTTTCTTCATCATCAACCGAAACATCAAATTTTTGGTATGGTTATGTTTTTTTTCTATATAATCCTCAAAGTCATTTTCTCTAACACAAGGACTCGGATTTCCATCGAAGAAAATGGCTTCAGTCAGCTTGATTATATTTGGGAAGGAAAATGTATTGTTGTTCTTGTTTGGTGAGTTTTGAAAGGTTGTGTTGGTTCAAGTTCATCTTTTGGTATTGTGGCTAATAGTTGCCTTGGGTTCAAGCTCTCAAAGGCTTGTATAAAGCTTTGATAGTAACTTAGAAAACAGAGGAAGAAAGCTTGTAAGAATATTTTCTTGTTTTTGAAACAGTTTACAGCTCAAAAGAAAATGACACGAAAATTGTGTTTATATACAAAATCTAAAGGAGTATTTCCCTAGTGAAGATCTATAAAATGTTAACCCTAAAATGTCATCTGATGATGGTGAGAGCTATGTTGATCTCTGGAATTGCTGTGGCCATTTGATGGTGTTGTGTGTTTGTGCAATTGAGTGAATGTAACTGAATTTCTTGCCTTATTCTACCGGTCTCTTGTTGTGCTTTACACAAGTAAACTGAAGTTGGATTATAGGTCGGGCCCTTGTATTGTTTGGGCATGTTTTCAACATTCAGATATGGGCTCACAGTGGTACTCTTCTTCAACTCACGAAACCAAGTACTAACACTATGGTCAAGGCGTACCCGGAATTTTATTTTGTTTTATTGTGGTGTATAACCGGAAATCTATCTCTAGTTTGAGAAGATCTCCATACCCCACTAAATTTTATTACGGAGGAAATATTAGCTTCACTACCCATATGGAAACTTGAACTTTGATGGGTCTTCCACCAAGAGATAATACTCACCACTCTACTAGAGTGGCTTTCTCAGGGGAGAGCAAAATTAATGTTTTTGTTTTCTTGCAACATAATTATCTTATGTCATGCATTAAATTAGAATAATCTAACGTTTCTCTTTATATATCAGGCCCCAAACATGTTTGATCCATTAAATATATTTTATCAATCGTTAGATATGTTGTTTGAAAGCAAATTTTTATTTTAGAAACTAATAAGACAACATATTTAGAGATACAAAAGTCTCATTCTTAAAAGCTAGCTTTATAGCATAAAAAATCCTCAAGACATCTTTGGTCATTCTGAAAAATAAAATTTATGAAAAAGAAAAAAAATATTTTTTATTATTTTTTTAAAGAAGACCAATATTCTATACTTTTACAAAAGCAAATGAAAATTGTTGATTGGTTGTTAATAAAATACAACATAAAAAAATAAAAATAATCAAGACAATGTAAGAATGTGTATATGTATATATATATATATATATATAAAATCTTTCAAAACTCAAATAAACTCAAACCAAGTGAAAATCCTAATTCATGTAAACACATATGTTTTCGTACAAATATCAAACATACATTTGTTTTTAATTTTTCATCCTTATCGCAACATTTTTTTCAAAGTTTACTGTCAGAGAAATATTGTCGGATAATATTTCTTGCTTTTATTTTATAAAATAAGTTTTCAAAGCACTTTAAAGCAACCATTTTTAACAGCCAATTAAAGCTAAGATAGAGGTGGGACAAGGTTGGTAACCTAATTTTTCATCGGGTTCCAGATTACTCATGATTGCTACATTTAATGAGGAGCAACGCTGGAAATCGAAAAGTGACATCTGCTCTTTCACTACGCAAACATCAGCTGACTCATGAACAGTGCTTGTGTCAAAGACGAGAATCAAGAGAGAAAGCCGCGTGTCAGAGGAAGAATGGGATTTGGTATGTAAAGGAACACTACGGGACCCTCAAGGCAGGGTAGTAGAATTTTTTCTCTTTCCTTAAGACTATAAAATGTAAAGACAGTCGCAACTAAAGGGATCTGATCTTTCTTCTCTTTTTTTTTTTTCATTTTGGAGCCAAAACTTTGTCCATTTGTTCACTGATCTCTCCTTTCTAAAAAAACAACCGTCGATTTATCTGACGGAGGCTGGTGATCTCTACCGATGACTTTGACCGTATTCACTGTGCAAAATGACCTAGTCTGTAAGCGAGGTGGACGTTAGCTTGGAGGGGGAATTGTAGGCCTGCAAAGTTGACAACTCATTCAAGTGATTTTATTCTTCTGTTCACTGTTATATTCGTTTCTTAAGAGTATTTTTGTTGCATGTACTTTTTTTTTTACTTTTTTGGGAATCTTATTTGAATGAACGCATTATTTTTGGTTGGTGATACAATTTATATTTGGGTTAACTTTCCTTGCATTCTTTACTTGGACAATATAAATTGTGTTTGCGGACCTCAGTTTCAGTATCATATACGAAGTTATAAGCCTACGAAAATTTGGCATCAACAAAGACAATAACAATCCTTCTTGTAGCAATCATTCACAAGATTAATTGATTAACTTACATGACAAGAAACAACACACAAGGAGAGAAAAAAAACATAATCTAGCCACCATAAATCAACCAAGTACTTTATGAAAACTGAATCACGCATTTATGTAGTTTTGAATTATTTGTTTTCGAAGTCTTTGATTCTTTTTCTATAAGAAAAGATTTGCAAAAAGTTTAGAGATATGAGTGGAAATACAATTATTCTCCATTTTGTAGAATTCTAGAAATTAATATTTTTTTGGGTTATGAAGTGTCAATGTTCATTTTACTTCTCAAGAGAATTAGCTTTGTATAAGGAAATGTTATATTCACAAATTAAAACGAAAATGGAAGTAACCAATTCCCATACAAAATAAATAAGAAAACTCAGATCTAAGACAATTTATAATTCGACTTCCAAGAATTATGGATTAAGATAGACTTAATAATAGACGAGGAAAGTTCTACCAAGTGAAGTAATAGTGAAGGCCAAAATTAGCACCAAAAAAAATCTACAACTTGATTACTGTAGCTAAAATATGTGTAATTACACTGGTTTGTGCTAGACAACTTATCCGTCTATTATTTAAAAATGCATGACATAATTGTGTGATTTAATGAAAAAGATCTCACTGAAGACTTTGTCAATTTGCTATAAATATACATGTTTTTAACCCAATTCTCACGCCGAAACTGCAAAATATAGTTATTATCGGTTGAGATTCTAGTTATTTAGGCAAGAATATAATTACCTTGTCTACTTGTTTTGATTAATTGTTGCACCATTTTTTTTTATGCTTAATTCAAATTTTAATCTAGGGTAACCACAAGTTGCTGATCCCTGAAGAAACAGCATATATAACTGCATGCTTTTTATTCTTTACTACTGATAATAATTACTAAAATAAAGGAGAGTTATTGCTTTAATTCAAGATGGCCAGCTTGTGATTTGCTTATGTTGCACTTTCCACTGCTGCTAATTTGATTTCAGCAGAAGACAAAGTAAAGAGAGATAACAAAAATAAGGTTCATGCTATCAGGTATAATTCTGTTTGCCTTATTTTTCTGAAGTTTCTTTTCCAACAATTTATTTTCCGTTTATTTCATATTTCTCTCTACATTTTTTTAATCTCATATGTATACTTTCCTTCTCACATTGCTTATGAAAATTTAGGCTGGTATACATGCATCCACTATAAAGATTCATATCATTTAGAAATGTTTAGTTTCTTTTAAAACAAAAATCTGAGGTACTGTAAAATTTAATTTGCAGACTGATAGCAAATACGACTGTGTGGACATCAAGAAACAACCTCACCTTGACAGTCCCATAGACAAAGATCACAAAATCCAGGTTCATTCCATTCTGTTTTTGCTTACATTTACAAATTTCCTCAGGAAGAGCTTTTTACATATTTATAAACGAACTGTGTGCACATATTTTTGTACACAAATTGATATCTTCTAAAATTAACAAAAGAGTAACAACATAAAACTAATTAGTATAATTAATAAAAGAAAATATAAGAAGAATGCTGCACCAATTTTTATGTAAGAAGTTTGTATAAATAAGTTTTACATTTTAATACCAGTAACAATACTACACTTTTCAAGTGTTATTTTAAATTTTGCACCATCCCAAATGATGTATCATTCAGCAATTCAATAATAAAATTAATTTTTACAATGACACATCAATTGGACTTCTACTTTTAACTTTGAAAGTAAGCTAAAAAAAAGTATCCGTTGACATTATTTTTCTTCAAATTAATTTATATTTCCCATCTTTTGTCAAAGTGAATATATATTTTCTTGATAGATCCAACCCGCACAAAATAGTTCAAGCAATAATTAGGACAAATTTGGTCCGAAGAATAATAATGAGTGTCCGGGAGGAACAGTTCCCATGATCCCATCCAAAGGAACACAAAGGAAGAACAATTGATAACTACATAACATTTCAATAAATTACTGGCTCCGGTTTTGAGGTGAGTTTTTTTTCCCTTTTTTTTCTTAAGATATATTATTTTAGTTACAATTTAATTATTTATTTTCAAGATAATTATAGATAATTTTATGTTATAGTTTGCAGAAGTTTCCAAATTGCCAAACAAGACTAAAAATTATCATGGGGCTGGAGGATATGTTAGCATACACAATTCATCTGTACAAAATGGACAATTTAGTGCATCGATGATTTTGATTCAGAAATATAAGAGTTGGATGGATGTTATTGGCAAGATTTTGATTTTAAAACATAAAAATTTATATCGTCGTATTCCTAATGTAATTACGTTTTTACTATCAATTAAAATGACTAATATATTGGGCATCACCGCAATACCCAATTCATAAATTTTATCTATGCACACATAGGTGTGTGTATATGTATGTATATATATATATATCTCAACATAGTCCCAATTTTTTTACACTATTTTTAAACTACTGGATCATTGAAAGAATGAGATTACATGTGCATTAATTACATAGAAATACAAACTCTCCATGTAAACTATGGGATAAAAACTCACTTGCACGATAGTATTAGTGAATCCAAATCTTTTTGGTGATGACTTAACTCGATGATATACACTTTGGGGTGTACGTATTTCTCTCTCTTAAATTCTCTTTAACATATATATAGCTTAGCTTTTACACGTCATTATCGTCTTATTCTAAATATTTAATATCATGGCTATGATATATATATATATATATATATGTGCGCGCGCGCGCGAGTGCGCGCACGTGAGTGTCTACATATGTATGTATGTAAGTTATACATATTTTTCAACAAGCAGTGAACGCATCATGCATGGTTGCTACGATACCCATTGCCCTGGTTTTGTTCTTGTAAACGATGATATAAAAGTTAACATGCCATTCAACGACGACTTAAATTCTTCTGCAACTTAATTTTATCCCAAACTCACAATTTAAAAGGAATAAATCATTTTCTACTTCTCCTATGAATACACCTTATGTTAATTGTAATTCAAAATTTTATTGTTTTTATTATGTTTTTTGTTTTGCTAAGTTAGCAGTTGACGAAGACGTGGCGGCTGGTTTAAGAAAGAAGCTGATGTCTAATTTAAGTATTGGAGCTGAATTGGAAAGGTTGTTAAAAACTATTATTCAGTTTTAACCGTTTCTCAAAGGGCTAGGAAAAAAAATAAGGGAAAATTATGAAAACAATTTTATTTGATTCTTTATTTACGATTTTGTCTAATTTTAATTCAATTTTATTAAATAGTTTAATTTTAAATAATTTAAACATTTTTATGCTCATAACCACATAAACTCTAAAATCCTAAACCCTAATTAGGGATGACAG
>JAXCLQ010037281.1:0-15758 GCA_035584115.1 Cedrela odorata | reverse complement strand
AAAGGTTGAATATGGTTTTGAAAATGAGTTTATTTTTAAATTATCTAATAAACATTAAGTGAGTCAAGTTATATAAATTCGTGACTCACATGTATTAGTTTGTCCCACTAGAAAAATGTAATAACATTTTTGTATTGCATTTGTAAACTAAATGATTATGTAAATGTTTATGTTTTATTTAACTCGAATGAAAATAATTTTCATATTAACATTTTTATTATTTAATTGTGTTTGGATGAATTGATCATGAATTATCAATTCTTTAATGATGATCCCATAGATGAGAATTTCTGTTTACAAACAATTTTTAGGTTTTAGTAATTTGACAAAAAAATCTTATAGGCTCTTTTAATACATTATGGGTATAGAAGATGTATCATGAGAGTCTGTGGCAATTGTCACGGGTGGACTCCAAGATCGAGGTGTGACAATTTTAGTAGTATCAAAGCTCTGATTTAAAAAATGGTTTTCAGATGTTTTGAAAATAATTTGATACTTAAAAGAAAAAAAAGGTTGAATATGGTTTTGAAAATGAGTTTATTTTTAAATTATCTAGTAAACATTAAGTGAGTCAAGTTATATATAAATATATGCTGTTGTGAAGCATATATAATCGATTTTTTTTTGTAATGAATATGCTTCCACGTATGGGAAGAAGAAGGAATAGACCTCGTAGGGCACCATTACCTGAAGAGGAACCGATAGATTCCTCACATGTACCCCAGTTTCTTCAACTCGAATAACAACTCTATTTCTACAGCCTGTGATAGAAATGCCAGCTAATGTGCCACTAAAGATGTGGACAACGTTTATGGTTTATTGGAATGCCCAGAACCAAACTCTAACTCAGCCTGAGCAAGTTTCTTTAGGACACCCATCCAATGAATCAATGATGACATCTCTAATGCCGACATTTCCTACAGGCCCTTTCAGAATCTTCTTGTAACATTCATGATTTTTAAGGTTGTACGAAACTGAAAATTTAGAAATTTATAAAAGGTAAATTGGTAAAAAAAATATTAATGATAAATTTGGACTTTCATATGAAGTGTTTGGTAAATATTATGAAAAGATTGACTAAATTGATTAGATTGAAAATTTAAGGACTTGATTGGAATATTTTGAAAAGTTGAAAGATTAAAGTGATA
Organism: Cedrela odorata; assembly: GCA_035584115.1. Classification (NCBI taxonomy): domain Eukaryota; kingdom Viridiplantae; phylum Streptophyta; class Magnoliopsida; order Sapindales; family Meliaceae; genus Cedrela; species Cedrela odorata. Next base: position 14,610 of record JAXCLQ010037281.1, on the reverse strand, counting down.
ATGGCCAATAAATATCTCATTAAAAAGCTTAAAAACACTTGAAATTCTTCATTTCTTCTTTCTCTCTACCTATAGCTCTTCCTTCTTCTTATCTCTTGGAAAATTTGGCCCTCGTCTATAGAAATAAAAAATAATCTCTAAGGTTTCATACTTCTTTCTAATCAATGTTAGTATCTTCAACATCTATAGCTCTTTTTCATGATTTTTTTTTAAGTAATTAGGTTAAGAAACATGGGAAATCTGAAATACCATTTATCTAGCATGATTTTGTGTTGATTTGTGTTTAATTTGTTAAGATTAAAATGGGGTTTGGAAGCATGAATAAGGGAAGAAAAAGAGATGCAAAAATAGGGAATTAAGCTTGTTGAATAGGGGTCCATTTTTATATTTTTAGGTTTGAGATTGATGTGTTTGTATTTTTCTGATATTTTTCCTATAAACTAGACATCTAGCCAAAAATTTTGGTGGTTGAATCATCTTAATCTAATAAGTATAAAAATAGTTACGAATTGTTGAAGTAAACTGATCTGCAAAAACCTTGTTACAGTTTAGGCTCAGAAATTTGAATTAATCTGCAATATTTTTTTCTTGATGTTTATATGAGTTATTTTTTCGTTAAATTAGACTTGTATATAGAATTTATCCAATTGGAATTATTTTAAAATAAGTTACTAAAATAAAGTTATGAATTTTCAAAGTTAGGATATTAACATGGAATTCAAGATAGACTTTAATAATTCAAGAAATTGTTATGAATGGATGATTGATTATTTTGGATTATCATGATATATGAATGTGTGGTTATTTACTGATATTTGATGATGTTTGAGTACATAAGAAAAGAAATAAAAAAGAATTGAGTAATAAAAAGAAAAAAAAAAGAAAATGATGAATTGTGGAAGAAAAATGAATTGGGAATATGGAAAGGATTTAGGCATTATAAGTTATTTGATCATGTATTTTATGATGTGAAATGATTATTGGCTAATATATATATATATATATATATTGATTTATAAGACGGCGTGGATTATGAAATATAAAATTCGACGATCTCTGTGAGTAGATAATTTATATATCATGTTTCAACTAAATTAAATATGAACCTTGAATTATTTCTTTACATGTATATGTTGATTTATAAGACGAAGCGTTTTATGGATATAACATGGTGCATTATTTCCAGGTATGAATATACTTTCAAATTCAAATTTGCTTATGTATATAACTTGTTAAGAACCCTTATGATTATCTATATGAATTGTAAATATGGTTTACAAAGATATGTTTGTGGATGCAATTTTATTTATGAAAACATATGATTTTGGTTCTACTGAACTTAGTGTGTGAGTATATCTTGATTGGAATATGAAAGCTGGGTGCTACGCCTTCATGGCGAGAGCCACCTCTAAAGTTCTAATCCTGTGTATTAGCTCTTTGGGAGCGCATCATATTACACATATGCTATTGAAGCGTGTTTATGGTGTTATTGGTCTTTGGGATTGGCTACTAGTATGTCATATTTCAATGAATTTCTATGGTTAATTTATATAAAGAAATTATACACGACAGTAAGAGGAGCCTAAGAAATGATACATGGATTTATTGTTATGAAATTTTACCACCTAATTCTACGAATAATGATTGTAGTTATGATTAAATTATTCATTTACATGGTATTTGTATATATCATTATTGGAGATACTACAGTTGCTTAGATGAATGATATTGGTTTTATCCTCAATGCTTTTTGATATTAAAAATTATTTACTACATCATATCATGATTCTAATCAATTATTTTTACATGTTTACTTACTGATATATATAATTTCATTCTTTTTAAAAAAAAAATTCCCTCTCAAATAATTGATAGAACGAGAAGTTACTACCTTCCTTAACTTCAAAGATTGAATATATTTAACGTGGTGAGCATCAATTATGCACAGTTTAAAGACCTATGTTCTATTTTGTAATATAGTATTATCTTATAGTGGCTTTTGGATATGTATAAGTATATATGTGTATGTAATTTATAATATGAATCATGAGGAATATGCCTAGATCTTATATATTGATGTATGAGGTTATATATATATATATATATTATAGAATTATGGGTTGTATATTTGAGAATTATTTGCAGGGTGAAATAGATGAATATATAGAGGATACTCTGTCAGAATTTAAGTTAAATTTCGGTTAGGGTGTTACACTTCTAGACCGATGTACAAGCTGTCCAAGTTGATTAAGGAACCTAGGCAGTTGTAGTGTGAATCTTTTTTAGGAACTTCTAATACAATTGTGGCAAATAGATGAGTGAGATTGGAATAGTAAAATCTACAGGATATGGGCATTGTAGATGAAAATAAGTTGAGAGGGGCTATACGGTTGTTGTAAGATAGCGTTGTTACTTGGTGACAGAATATGTTAGCCAGATTTGGGACACAATTAACTTGGGCTGATTTTCTAAGAGAATTTCATAATCAATATTTTACTTACTACCACAGTAATCAGAAAAGACATGAGTTCTTGAATATGAGACAGATGAGCAAAATAGTTGTAGAGTATGAGACTTAGTTGAGAGAGCTAACCAAATTTATTCCAAAGTTTGTCAATGAGAAAATACTTTGTGCCAAGTTTGAAGTTGAACTAAACTTAGACATCAGGGAGCGGATGCCAGTGACCAATACTTAGAGTTACCGAGAGATAGTGTAGTTAGCACTTCGGGCAAAAAAATTGATAGCGGAAAGAAAAACAAAAGTTGGCTTTCATAAGTGAAAGTGATTTAAATATCTCGATAGGCCAGTCGTCGAAGAAAAGCTGCAACAGTGGTTCATCTAATGGTACTTCTATGCTTAGTATTGCTAGTAATCTACCTTTCTCTCCATGTGGATCCCTTGGATTCATATTTAGATCGGGATCATTTGCTTCGAGGTCTACTTCAGGTTCTCAGGAGACGTAGAGAACTAGTAGATGCCCTTTTTATAAGAAGCATCACAGTGGCGTATATGTTTCTCCACCGACATGTTTCCAATATAGATAGACAAGGTATATTAAGAAGAATTTTCCGAGTTTGGGAGGACATGAGTCAACTAGACATTTCACTTAGAGTCAGCATCTTGCATTTCCTCAGCAATGACCCCTAACTCAGACTTCTGTTCCACCCAACAGGAGATCCGATTTTGGTAGTACTTCCTCAGCCTGAGGGTACATAAAGGAACCAGAGTTTTTGCACTGAACTAAAAACAGACTCAAGTTAATCCAGATGTGATCATAGGTATGATGTTGATATTTGGTCAGCCAACATACATTCTTATAAACCCTAGATCTAATAGATCATTCATAAGTACATCATTTGTACATGATGCTGACCGAGAGTTAGCTCTCTTAGACTAGAAATTAGTAATGCTTACACCTCTGAAGCAAAGATTGCTTAAAAATGCTATGTATAGACAATGTGATGTGATAGTGGGAGAGACTATCTTGTAGGCGGATCTCATTTTGCTAAAGATCTAGAATTTTGATGCCATTTTGGTGATGGACTAGTTATCATAACATTAGGCTTTAGTGGATCACTTACCAAGCAAGTTACTTTCTAAAAGCTTGGTGAACTTGAGATGGTTTGAATTGGTGAGCGCAATGTGCTTTCTTATTATGTAATTTCGAATTTAGAAGCAAAACAGTTATTACAGAAAGGCTATGAGGCATTCTTGACACATGTAGTGAATATGTTAGTTCATGAGAAACAACTAGAGTATACCCTTGTTGTAAATGAGTTTCTAGATATATTTCTGGATAAGTTGCCTCGAATACCTTCAGAAAGAGATTTTGATTCTGGAACTACCTCGATCTTTATGCCTCTATATCGTATGGCGCCGGTAGAGCTTAGAAAGCTCAAGGTTCAATTGCAAAAATTAATTAATAAGGGTTTCATTAAACACAGTTTTTCTCCTTAAGGTGTACCTATTTTAATAATCGTTTTCATTACTTGGACAAGTTTGTAATCGTTTTCATTAACGATATTCTAGTATACTTCAGAAAGAAAAGAGAGCATGCTCAACACCTTAGAGTTGTATTACAGACTTTAAGGGACAGAAAGTTGTATGCAAAATTTTTTAAGTGCAAATTTTGGCTTAGAAAAGTGGTATTCTTGGAACACGTTATATCAGATGCTGGAATTTTTGTGAATCCACGAAAAGTTGAAGCTATAGTGCAATGAGAACGACTGAAGAATGTCACAAAAATTCAAAGTTTTCTAGGTTTAGTTGGATATTACATAAAGTTTGTAGAGAGATTTTCTTTGTAAGCTGTTCCACTAACTAGATTGACGAGAAAAGAAGTTCAGTTTGAATGGGATGAGCAGTTAAAGCAAAGTTTCCAAGCATTAAAAGATCGTCTTACTTTCACACCAGTTCTAACTCTTCCTACGCCAGGGTATGGTTATGTTATGTATAGCGATACATATAAGGAAGGATTGGGCTGTGTACTTATGCAAAATGGGAAAGTAATTGCTGATGCTTCTCATCAGCTTAAGCAGCATGAAGTTAATTACCTTGCCTATGACCTAGAACTTGCGGCAGTAGTTTTCACATTGAAGATTTAGAGATACTTCTTGTATGGGGAGCAGTGTCAAATCTTCACAGACCATAAAAGTTTGAAATATCTCGTTACACAGCTAGAGTTGAATTTGAGACAGAGGAAATAGCTTGAGTTAATAAAGGATTATGACTTGATTATCGAGTACCATCTAGGGAAAGCTAATGTAGTAGCAGATACTTTGAGAAGGAAATCTTTTATTACATTAGTATTTATTCGAGCGGCATACATTTCTTTGTTGGTAGAATTGATTTTGGGTGTAGCCTTAAGTTGTGATGATGCTGGAGCCTTGATAGCCAACTTTATTATGAGACTTACGTTTGTGGATCAGATCAGGGAAAGACAAATGTAAGATGGTAGTTTAGTCAAGATAAGTCAGGATGTACTTAATAGGACAGAAGGAGACTTCTACCTCATGTTAGATGGTACGTTAACTTTGAGAGGTACAATTTGTTTGCTTGATGTGAATAAGTTGAGAAAAACAATTATGAAAGAGGCACATTGTTTTAATTTTACTATACATCATGGTAGTACGAAAATGTACCGAACTATCAGAGATATTTATTGATGATCAGGTATGAAGAAGGACATAGCTGAGTATGTTGCGAGGTGTTTGGTGTGTTAACAAGTTAATTCTTTGGAGAAACTAGCAAGACTTTATATAGTAGAGATAAGATTACATGAAGTACTCATTACCATAGTGTCAGATAGAGATCCTCATTTCACATCTCAATTATAGCCGAAATTTCAGAAAGTTATGAGTACTACTTTAAATTTTAGTTCTGCATTTCATCCTCAGACTGATGGTTAGTCAGAGAGAACTATCAAGACCTTAGAGGATATATTGCAATCATGTGTTATAGAACTTCAAGGTAGTTGGGATATGTACATACCTTTGATTGAATTACATATAATAACAGTTATCAAACTAGCATTGGTATAGCTCCATATAAAGCTTTATACGGTAGAAAGTGCCGAACACCTTTATGTTAGGATGAAGTCGATGAAAGAAAGTTAGCAAATGTGAAATTGATAGAAACCACCACTGAGAAGATAAAGATCATTCGTGAAAGATTAAAAGTGGCACAAGACAGGCAGAAGTCTTATGATGATCACCGACGAAGAGCTTTAAAGTTTGATGTCAATGACATGATGTTTTTAAAAGTATCACCTAGGAAAAGGGTGATTCATTTTTAGAATAAAGACAAGTTACATCCTCGATTTATCGGGTGGTTTAGAATAGTGAAAAGAGTGGGCATGGTAGCCTACAGACTAGAGTTGCCTTTAGAGTTAGCAAGAATATATAATGTGTTCCATGTTTTGATGTTAAGAAGTATGTGTTAGATCCTTCGCATATCCTAAAGACGTCTCTAGTAGAATTGAAAGATGATTTGAATTATGAGACTTATCCTGTGAGCATAGTTGATCGGCAAGATTGAGGTTTGAGAAGTGAAATCATTCTTATGGTAAAAGTTGTGTAGCATAATATAAATGTTAATGACATAACTTGAGAGCCTAAACACCCTATCCAACAACAATACCCTTATCTTTTTCAGTAACAGATATATGAAATTTTGAGAATAAAATTCTTTTAAGGGGATAGAAATTGTAAATCTTGTTTTGTGAATATAGAGACTAAAAAAAATGTTTTTCAAAGTTTTGAGATATTTTTAAAATTTTAAGAAGAATATTGGTCTCATTAAAATTTTACTATAAGATAAATAAAATTTGACCAAACAATTCACCCGTATTCACTTTCTTTTTCTTTCTCTCGCATAGAAGATTGTTTTCTCCATTTCTCTCTCTTAATTATTGGTCAGATCATTTTAAAATTGACCGATTTTCTTTCAAATTACCATTGGCAAATGATTTCTTGTCATCTTCTCTTCGATTTAGTACCAATTTTAGACTAGAAAAAATAAAAAAGAGTAAGAAAGAAATTTGAGTTTCGAAAAGAAAGTTAAGAGTTTAAAGTTAAACTAGGGGATTCTTCAAAACTAAAGATTTCAAACACATCTAAGGATTTCTCGTAAATACTCCACCCATCCTAAAGTTTTGGAATTCATTTTTGTATAAAATTTGAAATGAATTTACTATGCATGGGTCAAGTTTTTTATTTGTGATATTGTTTTAAATTAAGCTTTAAAACTTGAATAAGTCTTTTTAATAGTTGTTCTTAAAGTGTTGAAACTGAGTTTAAAAGTTTGACTTAATACATAAATAGATTTATGGTCGAAATTAGTTCGGAAAAGAAAGGAAATAATCTTGACAATTTTGACATTTTTATGGTTATCCTCAATTTCTGAAAAATAGATACATTTTTAGGAAATATCTATTACAAACAAAATTGTTCTACACTGAAAGACATTTCCAATGAGTATTTATAATACTAAATAAGGAATAATATAGTAAAAAATTATATTATTTCATGTAAAGATGAACTCTCTGCAATTTTCGTAAGTCAAGTGCCGTGTTGTGGGATTTAGTTGGAACAATATATGTCGATATTGGCTTTGACCTTGGAATTCAATTTAAGAGACTATACCAATGAGTGAAATTACTTTCCTATATATTGTAATAATTTATTTAAGTATTGGTCATGACTTAGTTGCTATTGAAAACTTTTGGGACACTCTAAGGGCACTTAAACCTGAAAATGTCTCTTACTGAGCAATGTTTAATAATTCGCTCATAACTAAAGCTTTAGCAATTGAAATCAAGATTTGTAAGAAACCACAGAAAATAAACACACAAGGGATGATCTATTGAAATTTTAGCTCAAACCTATTTCCAGTTAGGTATGACAGAATTTCAAAGTCATCTTATGTTCAGTGATATATTACATAGAATAATCGGAATTGAGCTTTCAATTCTCCAATTTAAAATTATAATATGAGCTTCGTAAAATCCATAAGAATCTTAAATATTCTAATTTTCTATTGTGCCTCATTGTTCATGCAAAGCAAATTTATTCATTCATAAGATAAATATACAACATTGTAGTTTTAACAGAAAACATTTATTTGTAGATTATCGATCAGATCAATCACCGACTACTCCATGACTTAGATCGACCAAACTTTAATCAGTGAGTAGATATTTTATTTTTTAAAAATATTATTTGAAATATAAATGTTTTAGGGACTAATTTAAATTATTTAAGTATAATTGAATATGTTCACTTGTGAATTTATAGATTCATAGTTATTTTAATATGTTAGAGCATGCCAATGATTAATTGAATTTTATACGATTTTCTTTTAAAATTTTAATTAAGACATGAATTTTGGGAAATGATTTTGATATACATCCATGGATTTTGTAACATAGTTTGGTTTGTGATTTTAAAGCATGATAATGAATTTAATTTTTTAGATATGAACTTGATTTTTTATTATTATTATTATTAGAGATTGCCTTATGGGGCTAGAGATTGATTGCCCTATAGGACCAGAGATTATCCTACAATGTCAAAGAAGTATTCTGCCTGACTATAACATATCGCAGGCTAAGATATCAGAGTTACAAAAATTACTGTTTTATAATGATTTAGTGTTGGAATTGATTTTATTATAGGAAAATTTGAACATGATTTTTATTTCAATTTTAAGTTAAATTTATTTGTAGCATAACTCAATTTTCTTGATCCTTATGTTTATAGTTTTTACAGATTCAATCCTTTGGAAACATGGATGGAAGAGAGGATATGTATTGTAGTAACTATGGCATTTGGGTTCATTATGTACAAAGCGTCACATATGTTACATACAGAGTCATATTTTAAAGAGTCATGCATAGACTTCAGCTAAGGATGGCAGCAGATCGAGTTTGGGACGAATATCTTTAAACCTATATCCGCATCCACAAAAAAAAAATTTATACCATATCCGTACCAAACTAACAGCGGGTTTGATATTTTATTAACAAACCCGCTTAAACAAGCACTTAACATTTACCAAATTCGCGCAGATATCTGCAGATTTTTAGTGAGTTTTTAGTAAGATTTTTGACATTAATTTAAAATAAAATACATCACTTAAATCAAATAAAAAATAAAATTATGGTTTTGATTTCATCACATATCTGTTTGCAAAATGGCACTAAAATACATTTCATTTTACAACTAAAAAAACAAAAGCATTTATTTTCTTAAATGGTATTCATTTTACAGTACAATGTAATAAAACAAAACAATCATCATCTATGACATTTTTACCTTTCACTACCTACTGAAAAATAAATGCAAAACAAATATATTGTTGTAGCTATACAAGAACTATTTGTTTTATACCTATTTTGAATGCCACTAAATAAAAGCTGGCAAAGTTGTGTGTCACTTTACACATTTGTATACTTGGCATCAGAACAATATTTACATGCCCAAATTTGAAACCTGTTAACGAAAAGGGGAATTGTAGTTTCCAAGAAATTACCTTTAATTGATCCAGAGAAATGGACATGAGAATTGAGCCATCATGGTGCAGAATGCCTTTAAAATCCACCTCCTCACCTTATGGTGAATGAAGAATCAATTCTCTATTTGAAAAATGAAAATAAAAGTTAAACAATGCAACATCAATTTCCAAATAAGGGCAAACCTCTTTTTGCATTGGCAATTGGCCAGAATGGCGCTGAAAATCAAAATAATGTCTGTGTTTTTCCTTAAATGGTGCTTGTCATTAAATTATTTCATTAAGAGAGTAAATATGATTTTAATATGTTAGAATTACAAGACATAAACACAGATTAAAGGATATTTTGAAATCCTACCACTCCTTGCTGAAGACCAGTTTCTCTCATACCCAGGTCGGCCATCCTTCTACAAGGATCTATCTCTTTATCTGGTGGTTCTGTGAGCGAAACCCTGATTTTATCACCCAAACCATTCCGCATATGCAATTTGCAATTATAATAACAGGGCCTTGCATATGTAATAGTTCTTATAACCTAATAACTATAAGAAAAAAATTTAAGAGCAAGATCATATATAAGGCCGACTTAACTCTATCAAAAGTAGTATTTTTCGTTTCACAAACTGTAATCACAAGAAGTTTCTCTAAAATTAGGTAAAACCTTCTAAAGGTTTAAAGACAAAATAACACAAAAATTATGAACAAAATATTTTTTCATAAATGTGCAGGTGTAAACCCGGTTTTTCGAACATAGAAGTAAAATGGTCATTTAATGATATTCATGTTCACACATGCATTTTTTAAGATAAATTAACATATTAACGAGGTTTAGGAGAACTTAAGTTGGCTTAATAAATATTTAATATGAACTTAATTGTATTTTTCAAAAAAATTGAAAAAAAAAAACCAAACTATAAGTTTTATGGACTAAATCATAATATTTTTAAACAGTGAAAATCGAGTTACTGTAACGAAAATATTGTAACAATCAGTCGACTTGATGGAGAAAACAGTTGATTAATAGTAGCTATGTTAGAACCGGTCGATCGAAGAGAGAAAACAGTTGACCATTTTGGATGATATTGTAGCACACTGTACACGGCAATGTAGTGGTACTGTAGCATACACTATAGCACCAGTTGACCAGTTCATTACGAAAATGAGTTTTGTTTTTATGAAAATTTTAAAAAATTTTAAGGGCATTTGAGTCTTTCATCCCTTATGTATATAAATTCAACCCCCAACAGTTTCTTCTTCACTTTCTTTTTCTAAAAACATAAAAATTTCTCCTGTCTTTCACTCCAAAACATCTCTCTCCCCTCTCTATCTCTTTTCAAATTTCTTCCGATTATCTTGCAAATTTTTGTTACTAAATTACCCCTATCTTCTTCTCTTCACATTGATACCATATTTGAGTTAAAAAATACGAGAATAAGCGAAGGAGAAAAATGGGTTTCGAATCAAATTTGGAGGTTTTGCTTTTGAATGACAAATTGTAGTTTCTAAGGGCTTGAACAATCTACCAGTAAGTCTATTAATTCATTATAAACATGATATTAATATTTTGTAATATTTGGAATGTTAGGTATTACTGTTCATCCGAATTTAAATTGATTTTCGCATTACAAATGTAGAAATTGTGTTGAATTGTAATAATTAGAAGAATATGATGTTGAATATGCATTAAATTTTATTTAAAATAATTGTATGTATATTTGACAAAAATATAGAATTAAGTAAAATTGCGACAAATGAAAATTTATGACATCATACACGTATTAGATGTTGTTAAGAATAGGTAGATTCGTCTTAGGTGTAAATGCGAAATTTGGAATAATTCTGGCCATAGGATTCCATTGTTGAGAATTAGATAAATAACCTCATAATGTAAAATTTATCAAACCAATGAATTGTGAACATATTATTCACGAACATTGCATGTGGTACATAATTGTTAATTAATTAAAATATTAAGATTTATTATATTACTCATGTGTGATATTAGGCGCCAAACTCTTGATAGTGGAACTTAGTTGACGCGAGAAGTAATTGTAAAAGTGGTAACCATTCCTTAATAGTAAGTAGATTATTTTTACATGTTATACAATATTTAATTGTTTTATAAAATTTATTATTTTATAAATTAAGAAATAATTTTATTATTATTATTTTACAGTATATATGGATGGCTTATAGATTAAATAAATATGCAATTGGCCATGAGGCCAAGTTTTATATTAAAAATGTGAGCTTTACACTGATGTTGAAAATGAAATGATTATAAATATTTGTGTACATAGATTATATGTGGATTATAATGGTGATATAACTGGGTAGGCCAAAATTGTATATGACTGTAGCTATAGGGTAGTAGCCTAAAAACAGACCTATGAAGAGGCCGCCTAGATGAGTAAGCCGCAAATAAGGCATTTGTATGGGCGAATGTTATGGAGTTACCCACCTGCGGAATTGTTGAGGTCATCACGAGTATCACCATATGACTACTCGAGGCCAAAGTTAGTTGTGGGCCAGATTTGAAAAATTGCATGCATTCTTTATCTTAAAAAGACTTTTTTTTTATTAAATAAACATTGTTTTCTGTACTTAAAGTTCACTAACGGTCTCGGGGTTACCACGACCAAGTTAACCACCGAGAAAGAGAGCCAACCCGTTGATTTTAAATAATAGACCATGCTTTTGTTAAAATAAATTATTTTAAAAGTATCTATGGTTGTTTTCTTAAAAAATACATTTTTATCTACTCACGAAATATATACTCATATACTCACCCCCTCACCTTCCAATTTCAAAAAATCAAACGTAAACGAGAATAATAATTAGTAGTGGTGATCAATTATTGGCATAAGCCCCTCAGGTACCATTTTCCTCCTCGACTCACAAACTATTTAGATTAGTCAATTAGGTATATTTTGAGAAACTGTTGTATGTATTTAATTATGAATGAAAAATATTATATTTTATTGAGTTTCTTGTAATAATTGTAAATTAAATATACTTTTACTTGTGAAATGATTTATACAGGGGACAGGTACCTAAGTGGTCTTATTGTAACATTCCAAATCCGAAAATATTACCGGCAGATGATGGATCCCACCATCTCCATAAGCCTCTGACAAACTCTGCTATAAAAACTTAACTTTAATAACCAAATATGACATCTATGCACACATGCAGTTCTAAAATGGGCTTCTTGCCCGAAACCATGCATATATATATATATATATATATCAGCTATATCAAAGTTTACACACATTATCTGTATATGTACATGATTTCAAAATACAACAAAATATTAACTATAAGCTGCTTGAATGTAGGACTCCCTACTATGCATGATAGACTTGACCACACTAGTGACTACAACGATCTTCCTCTTCCTTACACGTCTCCACAAAAAAGTCAGTCATGGCTCACCAAATAAATAGCCTTACAAAATTGGAGAGTGAGGGGGGTTAGATCTTTTGAAAGACCTGGTGAGTGGAGCTAAAAATATTTAAATTAAATTGTTAGAAAACAAACAAATAATCTAAAATAAATCTTGTTATGAAAGTTTACTAAACTGAAATAAAAATAAATCATATTCAAACTCTGCCATATTTAAATCTCTTTTTCTAAAACTGAAAACATTAATACACTACGCACGGGAATGTATCATCCAGTCGTTCAAATATACTACGCCCGAAAATGAGTCATCCGGTCATTATAAAGGGGATGAGCCAGAAGCGTCTCCCTGATTCTCTCATCTACGATCCGTGCATATCGTTAAATATCGTATATCCGAGAGGGTTCATAAAAATAAAACAACATCTCAAATATCTTCTTTAAAGTATTTTTCTCAAAACTAAGTATTAAAAAAAACATATGAAGAGAGTAAGTACTACACTCACAAATTTAGAACGTGGCCAACAAAGCTATGGTGGCGTCAACGGTGGATCTTGTTATCGATCTACAAACGGATATTTTTGTTAGAACAATGACTTTTCATAATTATATAGTATAAATAAACAACAAGTTATTCATGAATTATCATTGCCATTGATAAATTGGGGCACTAAGATCTCTACGGGTTTTATAAAATCCGATTCGAAGTTATGAAAGTTAAGAAATTACCAAAACAATTTCTGCCCTTTAATATGCAAATTCACTGAACATACAAAAATTCATTACGGTCATATGATATAGAATTTGGAGTTGAAATTTTTATAGGACATGCTCCCATGCATCTAGTTTCAGTACGTTTTTACGGATGTTGATTTCGTTATATAAAACTCAAGTTAAGGCCAAATTAACAATTGCTGTGCAGGGGATTTCGTTCCAGGTCTCACTACTAAATTATCACATTCAAAAATTCACTACTATCACATGCAGTCATGAAAGATTCTAAAATTTAATTATGTTATACTTAGGTATGTCTAGTTTACACCAATTTTTACGATTCATCGTTTCGAGTTATACAACTCAAGATATGGTCCATTCTTTACACCATACTTAGCCATAATTTCTGCACAAACATACCAAATATATGTATCCAATTTCTGCCCTATACCTCCATGCTTGACCAGGTCCTAACTTAACTTATTTTAAGCCTTGAAACGTGTACTTTTATGTCCCAAAACATATTCAAATTGGGTCATACTTACCTATGCATCAAATACATTACTAATACACACATTGAGTTGCCACACATTGAGTTGCCATACATATATATTTAAATGTAACACACCACCCTTTCACCAATTTATCCCAATTAAGTTAAATACTAACTATATCTTTTTCTCACATCAATTAGTAATTTAACATCCCTTAAACCTACTATCTTAGGCTAGCCGAATCAGCCCCTCCATGGCCAAATCAAAATTCATGCATCCATGCATTATTCATGACAACTACAACCACCATTCATCATATCTTTACATCATTACATCAAACCTCATCATCATTTAACATCCAAACATTTAGAGTTTCATAATCTCATCATCATCATCACCATCTCAATCATCTTCAAATGCCAATTTCTTAACAATTAATCATTAAAACACTACAAATAATGAAATTCGTGTACTGTTCATGGTCTACATATCTCATTACACTACAATTAAATATTTAATTTCTTCACAACTCCAACATAAATTAAATACAATACACAACCATGGTTATAAAATCATTGATATATATATATATATACACACACACTTACCTAGTTCTCAAAACACCAAACCCCTCTTCTCTTCTATTTTCTCTCTTTCTCTCTTCACCTTTCTTTTCTCTTCCTTTCAATTCCTCTTGCTTCCTCTTGGTTTTCTCCTTGCTTCTTCCTCTTCTCTCCATTTTCTCTCTTCTCTCTCTTGTTTTACTTTTTTGTTTCCCCTTTCTTCTAGCATTTTCTAAGAAAAAGGATAATAACAAACAAAAGAAATGAAATGAAAAAGAAAACAAAATGAACTAATTAAATACAACCACATGGCCGACCACTTTTTACATTGCTCTTTCTCTTTTTGGCTATTTTCTTTTCTTTCTTTCTCTTTCTCTTCTCATTGGTTCTTGACTTTTCCTTCTCATTTCCCATTAGTTCTACTTTT
>JAXCLQ010037260.1:0-23421 GCA_035584115.1 Cedrela odorata | reverse complement strand
ATCAAGGTAGCGCAGCAACTTCAACTCTGCAATATAATCGGGCAATACCGAGATTGTACTCGAACTCAAATCCAACAGGCGAAGGTATTTGAGTTTACGAAAAAATCCAGGGCAGGACCAAATTTCTTCAAGTGCTCGCTAGGGAATACAAGTGTTCGAAGCTTCTCACTTTTTTGACAACATTCAAAGCAGACTGCTCTACATCATTACAAAGCAATGACAATATACAACACGATTTGTCATCCTTTACTTGGCAGAAATGTGTGCTTGAAATCGATTGTGCCAAATCGTGAATAAGATCATGCATACGATATGTCACCACATTATTGTCAACGTTCGAAACCTGAAAGAAGGACCTCACCAACAATTCCTCAAAGTTTTCAATCCCAATGTCTTCTTCTCTTTCTGGGCCTCTTGATTGAATCAATGATTGTGCAGTCCAATATTTGACCAGCTCCTCATAAAAAATGTAGGCTTTTGGGAATATGGAACAATATGAAAAACAGCGCTTAAGATAAGAAGGAAGATGATCATAACTTAATTTCAGAACAGGCAGAATGTTAGGCCTGTCTGTCCTGGAGTTCTCTTCTTCAAGCTCCCATATGTTATTGCTCAAGATTTTCTGCCATTTGTCTACATCATCATATTTCCGCAGAAAACCAGCCATTGCCTTTACAGCCAAAGGCAAACCTTTGCAATTGCCCACAATTTCCCTGCCGATGTCCTCTAACTTCTGCCTCACTACGCTTGACAAATTGCCATGATTAAATGCAATCTTCTCGAAAATTGACCAACATTGATCTTCAGGCAAACACTCAAGAAGATATGGCGGTTGTGTGCCCATGTTCTTCGAGACCCGAGCGGTTCTACTTGTAGCCAAAACTCCACTCCCCTTATTACCTTGTTTCAACAGTTTCTGAAGCGGCTCCCATTCCCTATAGTCTTCTGTCCAGACATCATCGAGAACAAGTAAGAAACGTTTTCCAGACAGAAACTCGAGAAGACGAGACTCCAGCATACTCACCGATAAATTGCTACCATACTTCATCTTCGAATGAAACTCTTATCATTTCTTTCAGAATCCTCGTCAGGTCGAAATCAACAGTGACACATACCCGCATCAAGGATTCAAAATGGTCTTTAATTCTCTCTTCCTCGAAGAGGAGTTGGGCGAGTGTTGTTTTGCCAAGGCCTGCCATCCCAACAATTGAAATAACAGAAATGTCACCTTCTGCGTCGAATTCATTGGAGAGCAACATATTTACAATGCTTTCTTTGTCAGCATCTCTACCAAGGACATCTGCCGTGTTAACGAAACAACCTGTGTGCGAGTGGTTCTGAATCCGACGCATCCCACTGTTGACATCGATCTTGAGATCAAACTTTTCTTTTTCTTCAGCAATGTTATTAAGCCTGACTGAAAGTTCCTTAATCTTATGAGCAGCATCAGATTGATAGGAAATCTTACTAGTTGCAGTGCTGGGAGTCCGAATTTGCGAAGCTGTTGCTTTGTCTTATGCAGAGCAACTTCAGTGGCAAAAATCTCCAGTATGTCCTGTGCATCATAAGCTGCATTTCTGAGCTTCCCAAGCCAATCTCTCAATTGAGCGTCTTCCAGTTGTTTCTCCTCTGCATCTTTGAGCACAGCTTCAATACTAGTTAGATTGCAAGTCAGCTTTTCAACATCTGTCTTGACAGCACGAACCAAGGCTAACTCTTCTTTGATCAACGAGGCAGCAGTGCCGAGAACTTGTTGAACGACAGGCTGCACAACAAGTGAAACTGGATCGCCCATTAATGATTTAAATTATGAACGAAGTAATTTTAATCTACACAACTTAGAATTGTAAGTGTATGGAGAAATCTGAAGAACAAATTAACTGAGGCTGCTATTTTTATTATATTTCAGACAGATTACCCTCGAATGTTAAATGACTGGAAAATTTCTGCGAAATATGCCTTAACAAACTAGATATTTCTTTCTTAAGTAATGTGTTTATTGACGAAGACGAGGAAAAACGGGGTCTTCCGTTGACGACGGTGTCGAAACGCAGTGTTCATATAAAGGAAACAATTGTTTGTGTTGACCCTACGTCCGATAGCGATAAATACGTATACTATTGTATAAAATTAAATTTTTCCTATATTAATTAGTTATATATAAATTCTTTAAAATGATAATTAAAAAATTAACTTAAATTTAATTTATGAAATCTCGTCATTTTTAAATATTTTAAATTGTAAGATTATCAATACTAGAATATTGATAAATTCAGATTAAATAGTATATATTATATCTGATTCCTTAAACGAAGATAATTGATCTCATAAGTTACTAGTAAAATTGTTTACATAGTTTAATACATGAATATTTGTTAAATAATAAGTTTATCGAATTGACTAATTTGAGAAATTCATATGGAGTAATATCTACGTGTCTATTGAATTTTTCTCAGTTACGATAATATAATTGATCTTTAAACTAGAGATCTTCATAGTATCTTATTTGTGGATTATATATGTTTTGACATTACTCCTCAATCGTCCATAACAAGATTGCACATAGGGGAATGATTGGCTAATATGAAAAGTATGCGAAAGTTGTGAGAGATTAATACAGGATTTGTCGCTCTGAATAACGTATGATCGTTATCTTAATGAGCACCATTTTGACATAAATAATAATATTAGTATATGGCCATGGTGAGTTATGAAAAGAGTTTTAGAAATTCTAAAATTATATTATCAATTTTAATTGAAAATTTTAATAACCATGATTTAATAGAGTAGATACTTTTTATGTTTTAGAATCTTTGATAGAATATATATAAGGCGAAAGGATTACATCATACGGTAATCATATACGGACTAGATTTTACTAATTTAGTATTCTTTTTTAATTTGAGGTCACGATGCATTGATAGATGCTGCTTTTAATTTATGAAAATTAATTTCTTAACTAAAGAGTTAATTGAGTATAAATTAATTAGATTAATTTATCTAAACTTAAAAAGTTTATAACTATCTCCATTATCAATATAAGAAAAAACTAATAGGTTACACACTAAAAGGTATTGAAGAATTAATGTTAAATTATGTAGAAAAATGATTAAGGACTTAATTGTTAAATTTATAATCTTTAAGAGTTTATTTAATAGTTTTGACAAATATTAGGAGTTAAATTATAATTATGCAAAGTATTTGTATTTAATTATAAGTTTCTTAATTTGATTAAGATAATATTATTTAATTAATTAGATTAATTAAATAATATTTAATTTAAAAATAGATTATTAATAAGATTAGGAATCTATTTAGTAATTTTTTTATTTAAATTAGGATTTGAAAAGTCAAAATATGAAACTTATATCAACCTCAGTTTTGACTTTAAAATATATATGAATGAAAATAATAGTAAAAGAAAATTTTCTTCAAGAGTGAAAAAAATTGTCTTGGCCAAAAACTTTCTAATTTGTCTCTTTTCAAAAACTAGCATTGAAAAAAAAAAAATTCTACATAATCAAGATTTCGGAAAATTTTAAAACTTTAGTTCTCTAATTTGTGTGAATTATCATTAGTGGCAAAAAAAATCTTAAAACCTTAATTTTCTACCTTGTGTAGATTACTATTAAACGCCGCACATTTGGGTAGTTAATTTAGAAAAAAGTGTTCACGCAGTTTTTGTATTTGAACCATAATTTTTAGTTTTGATATAAGATTAATACGATTCAAGAAATTCTAAAAAGAAAATTTAAATATTTACAACTTTGTATTTTACGAAAAAATTCAAATTCAAATGTTTTAAAAATTAAAATAATATTCAAAAGTATAAATATGATAAATTATTATTCTAACTCCATTAATAGTAAAGATATAAGGTAAAATTTTAATTAATTAATTAATTTATTTTTATTTAATATTATAAAGTATATTAAATAATATAATCTTAATATAAAAATTAATAAATATTTAATTAATATAATTAATTAAAATAATTTTAAATTTTTGCATAATATAGTGGATTAATTCCTAAAAATTTGCATAATAGTGTGCCCGTGTGTTGTTGACGAAGACTAAGACGAATAAAACCGCGGTGTTTTGATGGCAGACGAAAATAGTAGCAGAAGACCAGTAGCATATAATTTACCTTTATATTAAGAAAGGAAAAGGTCAGACTTTAAGATTCCAACAGCTCAATTTTAAATAATACTTCAGATGTTGTCACGAGAGACTTTAAGATTGCAACACCTTAATTTTAAATAATACTTTAAATATTTTCTCTCCCCTAAATTGTATTTTATAAATTGTAAATTATTTTTTTTTCAACTACCATTTGTTAGTATTTTATAAATTGTATGATATTAGTCTTGAAAATACTTTTAAATGATGAATTGAATTAACAAATAATGATTATAAATATTAAACAAGACGTATGATCACAATCGGTGGTTACCTAGAGTTTGTTATTGAAAACACAATTACCAATTAAGTTAGGGGTGATAATTTTAATTATTGTATTATATTCGTATTATTTTATATTAAAAAAGGTTAATATAAACTCACTTTATTTAATAATTATATTAAAAATTAAAAATCATAACTTGATTTAATTATTAAATAATTAAATAAGTTGTAATCATATCATTTATTTAATATTTTTATTCATATTTTAATATATCTTTATAATATTTATATAATATTTATCATAATATGTTTTCGAATACTAATTATTTTATTTTAAATATCTTTTTAAAATATATAAATATAATTCTAAATTTTTTAAAATATAATAAATTTTTTAAAATATAAAAATTATAAAATAAATTTATAGTATTATAAATAAATTAGTACAATATAATTATTCTAATAGTTAATCTATTGTAAATAAATTCACGAGTCAAGAATTATAAATTCTAATATAATATAATTATTAATCGAATCGTTTTACTAGTTTAATAATATTATTTTATCTTAATTTAAACTCACAAATTTCATATAATGATCATGTGAGGTTGACCGGTCGTATTAAAAATTATCACCCAAATACAAGTAATTAAAAATTTCATTATTGCAAAACAGTGTCTTTATTCAATGAAATCAAATAAATTAGGGACATAAATGATAATATCTATTAAAAGCATAATTACCATATCTAATTCATCGTCTTAAACTTTTCATTACATAAAATTGCAATTTCTCCGGAGTATTCAGTTCTTCGGCCTAAGAATGGCACCTTGAATAACAAGTCCAGTTTTCCAGTGTCCTCCATGTTCAAAGAGATCAAAGCAAACTTCTCCATTAACAGTATTCTGATCTGTAAAGAAGTTGCCAACATTAAACTCTAACCATTTTCCTCTGGTCTTCTCCAGAAGACTAACTTGTCGTTCTTGAACTTTTCCACCCGGGAGAGAGAGTTTAAGCCTGAGTGGAAGTTCCCATCCAGATGCACTATTTGTCAGCTTCACCGCATAAACTATTTCATACAAAACTCCAGGTGAGAGGTCTGATATTTTGAATTTTCCTCTCACATCCAGCCAACATACACTTCTCAGTTTCACCACTTCAATGTTTTCATCACTGCATGTAAATAAAAAATTATATCATTAGTTCTTCTCTTCTGCGAAGCGTTTGCATTTTATGAACCTCTCACCCTGTTTCTTTGAAGCAATTCCAAGTCCAATATTCACGGTTGCTCCAAGTAACATAGAGGGATCTCGCATACAACATGAAGCAATTATAGTCAGAATTCTTGTCGATCCATGTCTTCTGCATATATATATATATATATAGTTATAGTTATAGTTATAAATGATTAACACGTATTAAATGAGAAAGAAGAAGCATATGACAATAAATAAATAAATAACAGAAATAGAATTAAGCACGATGGATTGGAAGCATGAAAAAGAAAAAGAACAGAAAGAGAGAGACCTTCATCTAGTGTTCCCTCGTGTTCGAGGAATTTTTCTTCTTCTGCTGCTGCTGCCTTCGCCTTCTTCTTCATTGATGATTTTCTAATCCACGGCAATCTGGATATGAAATTACAAAACCAGATATTATTTCTCTTTATGTACTCTTCTCGTTGACAAGTCTTAAAAGCTTTCTGAATCTCCAAAACCAGCTATTATTTCTCTTTACGTACTCTTCTCATTGAAGAGTCTTATAAGCTTCAAGTATATATATATATATATATATGACAAGAGAAGGGAAGCTTATAACAGCTCGAGTCCAACAACCGAGTATATATTATCTACTTTGGATATACCATCTATCACGGATTTACTTTTAAACTTTACAACCCAAAATATGTTTACTAAATTAAGAGGACCTAAGCTATATAACCTATAGTCTAGACTCATTTGTTAGTGACGTGGGATGTGACATTCTTTTCTCATTTGGACGTTATGTGCTCGTGAGGGGGCCATAATAAATATTTCACAGAACAAAAAATATATTATAGAACATTTATACATCAGGTCGCAGGTCAGCTCTAATATTAAATATGTAATATCCCCAAATTTAACAAACATTGCACATACTAAATTAGGATGCACCATTCCATATACATGTACTAAATTTCATAATTACACTATTTTTTCTAAAAGAACTTCTTTATTAAAAGCTATTATTAAACTAAAATCTTAAATCTACTCAACTAACCATAATCAAATCAAACTAAAAGAAAATTTCAAAATGACTCTAAGATACAATTTCAAGAATACGATAAACGTATTATAAAATACTTCATAGTTTATAACATTAAAAAAAAAAATCTCTAATGCTATCCTCCAAATCAAGCCAATATACTTACCAATCTAAACAACTTTTTATGTAAAAAGTGAATGATGAGGGATAAGCTGTCAACTCAATAAGTAATACCATTCACAAAATATGTACGAGTTTTCTTATATTTAAATGCATAAAAAGATTCGCAAACCCTTAAATATCATGCAAAAATATAGTTTCAAACAATTTTTCAAAATAAACATAAGTTTAATGTTCATAAATTTTCATAAGAGAACATGTTAAAATTATATTTCATAAAATGTAGATGCAAAAACATATAAAATATTCATTATAAAAAATATACATATAAATAATTCATGTCACATAGTGTCACCTATACTCCTGATAACCCGGTCAATAACATAATTAGATAGTGTGTACAATCATAACAGAATACCAACTAGTTCAGATAGTCAAATATATCAACCGTAGTTGATCAGAATCATAATCATAATACTACAGACAGATGAGCCGAAACATTTTATTTTAAATAGTTGTATAGTAATCATTTAATAATATAGTAACTTGATTTGATTTACATACAAAGCGTTTAACACATTTTATAATTAAATATTGACTTTTATAAAATAATTCGTAAAATATTTTATAAATAAAAATTATACAGTAATTATTAAAAATCTTTTGTTTAAAAACTAACTTTCAAAATATTTAAGTTGTAAGAATTTGTAATAGAAATTCATTCATTAAATAATAAATTATTTTTCAAACATTTGAGTCAATAAATTCATGCTACAAAATATTTTTATAATGCAAAAATAACTCAATATATCATGAATGAAACTACTTACCTCAACTCAAGCTAAAGTCTTAGGCTACCTTTAATTGCCGTCCAAAGGTTTTGAACCTCCTATAATAACAAATTATCTTATCTAGAAAATATAAAAATAACACATAAATAACTTCTTCTCTTTTTTTTTTTTCAAAATTTATCTCATCAAGACCCATTCACATACCTTAAACAAAACCTTTTATAATGTATAATTTTTAACTCTTAATATATAAATCAGATCAAGCTAAAAAGTTATAAATTTCCTCAACACACCTAATTTAATCATGTATAAAAGTTTCATGACATTTCGAGATTAAAAATAATTTTAAAAGAATAAAAATTTCAGACAATAGTAATTTGTCCAGGTTGTTTTTAAAATACGAACTACTTAATAAATAATTCATAACTATTTAAATATATCTCTAAAAATTATAAAATTGTTATCAAAACCAGTAAACATATATATAAATCACTATATAAATTTTTGTAATTTTTGAAGGTCTTTTGAGGCTTCAAAATAATAAATAACTTAGAAAATATTAACTTGTTTAGATTATTTTATAATTGAGGTTCACTCAATCACAAATTATTAAATATTAAAATATAATTCTAAAAACTTATAAATTTACAAAAAAAAAACCAGTAAACACATATATAAATTCTCATATAAAATTTTGTAATTTTTAAAGATCGTTTTGTATTTCAAAAAAATAAATATTAAAGACAGTAGTAACCTATCCATAATATTTTGAAACTACAAGTTTACCCAACAAAAATTCATAACTATTAAACCATGATTTTACAAATTCTAAAATTTATAAAACACAAAAAAAAAAAAAAATGAATAGATTACCACATAAAATTTTATAATTTTTGAAAATCATTTGATACTTCAAAATAATAAACATTTAACTATAAATTTAGAGAATTCTTAAAATTTCATATTATAAGGTTTAATTTCAAAATTTTGTATAAAATTAAATTTTTATACGATTTGAGTGAAATAAAATTATACGATCTTCTTATCATGTTAGGATTCATATTATAAAAAATATGTATATAAAATCAAGACCAAATTTCTATTTAAAGTTTCTATTGTCATTATACTCAACAAATATGTAAAGTTCTAATCCAAAAAATTCTATTTGATATATACTAGAATAATGTAGAAATAATCCCTAATTAAAAATCAACAAATAAAACAATATAAATTGTAAGTAACTAAAACATTACCTTTGTTAACTGAGAGTTAAAGAGCTGAAAATCACAAAGAGTAATTTTTTTACGTTGAAAAGAGTGGGAGACAGAGAGATAAGAAAGAAAGAAAGAAAATACGCTTTTGCATTTTGTTTTAATAATAATAATAATAATAATAGGAAACCTTAGTAAAAAAAAGAATAAAACATACCATATATTTACTATATTATTTAAAATAATAATATAATTTCTAAAACAATTTCTATAATATCCTTTTCACTTTTTTTTTCCTTTTTAAAATTATTACTTTAAGTCAACAATAATATACTGCTCTCCTAATTTAATTAGGAGAGTGAACATTACATTTCTCTCCCCGTTAAAGAAATTTCGTCCTAGAAATTTATACATACCTTAAATCTCAAAGAGTTTAGAGTATTTTTTCCTCACTTTTGCTTCACGTTCCTATGTTGCTTCATCTATTGTATGATACCTTCAACATACCTTCACCAATGATATCGCTTGATTCCTTAAAACTTGCTCTTTTCGACCAATGATCTCCTTCAGATTTTCCTCATATGACATACCCTCATTAATCTAGATCAGTTAATAATCTAATATGTGTGTAGGGTCTAGAACGTACTTTTGCAATATTGAGACATAGAACACATTATGTAATCTAAAAAGACTAGATGGCAGAGTTATGCGATAGGCTAAAAGACCTATCCTCTCCAATATCTTGAAAGGTCTAATAAACCTAAGGCTATGCTTACCCTTCTTTCCAAAACGAAATACCCTTTTCTATGGTGATGCCTTTAAGAATACAAAATCTGCCACTTGGAACACTAAGTCACGCCTTCGATGATCTGTATAACTCTTTTGTCTGCTCTGTGCTGTACGAAGTCGTTCCTTGATAACTTTGACTTTTTTTAGTCATGATCTACACTATTTCTAGACCTAATAACCATCTTTCTCCAATCTCATCCCAACAAATAGGTGATCCATATTTTCTACCATACAAGGCTTCGTAGGGTGCCATACGTATACTCGAGTGGAAGCTATTATTATAAGCAAGCTCAATTAATGTTATATGTTCCTCCCAAGTATCCTCAAATCTAAAACACATGCTCTTAACATATCTTCAAGTGTTTGAATGGTTCGTTTTGATTGGCCTTCTGTTTGGGGGTGGAAAGTCGTGCTGAAACTTAACCTTGTCCCAATTCCTTGTGGAGACTTGCCCAAAACGAAGTGAAACGTGGATCTTTGTTAGATATGATGGACATTGGCATACAATGCAACCATATCACCTTGCGTAAGAATAACCTAGCTAATTGCCCTAAATTGTTTGTACTCTTGATTGCTATAAAATAGGTAGACTTAGTTAATTGATTAATAATTATCCAAATGGATTCACAACCTCTCCTAGAACGAGGTAACTTACTAAAAAAATCCATATTGGTGTTTTTCCATTTCCACTTCGGAATAGAAAATTATTGTAAGAGTCTTCCCAGTCTTTGATGATTAAACTTTAGTGCCATCATTCTTTATTCTAAAATACAATAATATCTATAATTAACTTCTACAAAATTTTATGCAATGCAGATTGACTAAGGTCAACATAACATACAACATGTATGTTATATATATATATATATATATAAGATCTGAAATCTAAGATATAAAACATATTATCCTAATAATATAATCAAACTTAATTCTAATCACCTTGATTCATTAATAATCAACCAATATCCAAACACAATGTCAAAACACATTTACTAATATATTGATAATATATATGACCTATGCGAAGAATTACCATAGTTATAAATCATTAAAAATGGTTAAGGTCCAACTCTTATATCAAGAATTGTTATGTGTTATTACTTTAACCAATCTTTACTTATAGAATGATTAATATCATACTTAAACTTTCATAACATCATAAATAATATTTTTTATAGACACAAATCTTAATTATCAAATGGTATATGACAATATAATATTTTCGATATTTTCAAGATAAATTTCTAATCACTTCATTTATATTATTCAAAAATTGTATTCTTTCAATTCGATTATAGCCTATAGTACAACTTAGGAACATCTAATAACTTTTCTTAATCAAATTATTAAATCAAGTCACCCAAACTATTTGTTAATACTTTTGTTCTTAATCCACTTCACGTTATAAAATAACACATATATAAAATATTAAACCTAAAAAAAAGAAGAAATAAATAAATAATATACTTCTTATAATACCTTATAATTTCGTCATATAGACCTTAAAATCAGTTACAAACTAATATATTTACATTCTATATATGGAATCATATAAGATAGTATCGATTTTAGCTATATCATTACTTATTATAAATCTTTCCAAATTTAAGCTACGGACATTTATATTTAATAATATTTTTATCATCAATCAAAATCAAATTCCGACTCATTGAGAGAGTACAACGCTAACTTAAATGAGAGTTGATCATCTGGGAACCTTGTCTCCCATCAGTAGATTTTGGAAGATGATTAACTTGAGAGACTTGGTATAGTCATCCAAGAACCTTTTTCGCTCTTGCACATCCTGAGGCCATACTCAGAGTTTATTCAAGTTAAGGATATTATTACCTCGGGATAGTTGATAAATTGACGTCTGAAAACCATATCACCTATACTCGAGCTTTGGAAGGAAATTACACTAAGACATTTTGAGATAGTTATCTGATAACATTTTTTGCTCTTGTACATCTTGAGATCATACTCAGAGCTTATTCGAGCTGAGGATACTATTACCTCGGGATAGTTGATAAGCTAATGTTTAAAAATCTTGTCACCCATATTCAAGCTTCGAGAGGAAATTACTCCAAGACGTTTTGAGATAGTCATCCAAGAACCTTTTTTGCTCTTGTACATTCTGAGGCCATATTCAGAGCTTATTCGAGCTTAGGATACTTTTTCTTCGGGATAGTTGATAAGCTAATATCTGAAAATCGAGTCACTCATACTTGAGCTTCGGAAGGAAATTACTTCGAGACATTTTGATTCCTTAGCTTGAATCTATTTGTAGGCCAACTTCAGAAGTAAATAATAATAATAATAAAAATAACTTTATTGATTTCTGTTGAAAAGTTGATAACAAAATTTTGATATTTCTAAGGGTAATACAACTTCAAGCATTCTGCATTCCATGGCTTTTGAACTCTATTTTCTAAGAGGGATGCCAACTTGTAGACTCTAGGTCTGAGAACTTAAATGACTTTATAGGGTCCTTCCAATTTGCTCCTAGAACACCCTCTCCTAATATCTTGGTGTTCAGAGTCACTTGTCTCAAGACTCAATCCCCTATTTGAAAAGAGCAGTGCTGAACATGTTTGTTGTAATACCTTGCCACCCTTTGTTGGAGGCTACGACTTTTATCATTGCCCAATCTCTTTTTTCTTCTAATATATCTAACTTCAAACGTAAGCTCTGATCATTGGATGTTTCATCATAGTTGTTGACCTGGAAAGTTGGTATGTTGACCTCAATTGGAATTATCGACTTATGCTTGAAAGTTAGACTATATGAGTTTCGCCTATGGCTACATTCAGAGTGATTTGGTATGCCTAAAAGACCTCGGAAAGTTTGTCAATTTACGCACCTTTTTGCTCTTTGAGTTTATTTTTTAAGGCCTTTTTGATGACCTTGTTAGCGGCTTCTACTTGTCCATTGGCTTTTGGGTGAGCTGATGTTGCGAATATGAGGTGAATCAAAAAATCTAAGCAGAATTCTCTGAAGCTCGCATTGTCAATTTACTTTTCATAGTTTGTGATCAAAACTTGAGGTATTCCAAATCTGTAGATAATGTTATATTTGACAAACATCGTGACCCTTTTCTTAGTGATGGCGACCAAAGGTTCAGCTTCTACCCACTTTGTGAAGTAATCAATAGTCGTTATGGCATACTTCGTGTTAGTCTAAGCTGGGGGCAGTAGTTCAATAAGGTCAAGCCACCATTGGGAGAATGATCAAGGGCTTGACAGAGGGGTCAGCTTCTCTAGGAGTTTTCTCGGGATGCAATCGTACACCTGACATTCATAACAAGTTTTAGTTATCTGTGCCACATCTCATGAAAGTGTCGGCCAGTAATACTCTTGCTTCAAGATCTTGTGGGTCAAAGTCCGAGCTCCTCTGTATCTGCCACATATTCTGTTGTAGATTTCTTCTAAAATCTGACCTACTTTATCAGGTCTTAGACATTTAAGGTAAAGGGTGTTGTAGCACCGTTTGTATAGTTTTTCGTCAAAGATAGTGTACTTTGCTAACATATTTTTATCCTTTCTTACTTACTTCTTATCTCCTAGAAGTTTGCCGTTTTGGATGTAAGATCTTATCTCATTGATCAAACAATGGTAAGGGTCTAACTAAGATATGTAGGGAATGATTATTGGCTTCCGTACTCTTTTGTTCCAGTACTTAGATTGGGACCGAGGCGGGGATATTTCCTTTAAAGGTAGAGGCCAACTTTGCTAGCATGTCTGCCTTTGAGTTTTCTGCCCTCGAAATTTGTTTGATTGTGATGGTTTTCTTTACGCTCAAAAGTTGCTTGGCCTTTTCTAGGTAGGCTTGCATATTGATTTCTCGCACTTGAAACTATCTGTCCAACTGGCTAGCTACTAATTAGGAGTCACAGTGAAAGCCAAGGCCTATGATCCCCAATGCTTGAACTAATTTAATTCTTACAATTAATGTCTCGATTCCGCCTCATTGTTAGTGAACTTAAAATCAAACTTTAGGGAATACATTATCTCAGCTTTGTCCGAACTTATAAGGACTATACCACCTTCTTCCTCTTATACATTTAAAGCTCCATCGATAAAGAGGCTCCATACCGACTCCTCTTCATTTGAGGCAATTAGATCTTCCTGGTCAGGAGATTCTTCCACGATTTGATGAATAAGGAGGTGCTTAGACACTGATTTTTCCGCCACAAAATCTGCCATGGCTTAACTTTTAATTGCTTTCCTAGGCTTATAGATGATGTTATACTTGTTAAGCTCAATAGACCATTTAACCAATATTCCTGAAAGATTTGGTCGATGCAGAATTTGTCTTAGCGGTTGGTTTATTAACACCACTACTTAATAAGCTTAAAAGTAAGGCGTGAGCTTTTGGGTTGCTACTACCAATGTTAGCACTAACTTCTTTAGTGGTGAGTATTTTGCCTCAGTGTCTAATATTGCCTTGCTGGTGTAGTAGATGGGGTAATGGACCTTTTCAGCATTTTCCTTCATCAAGACCGAGCTTAAAGAGCGGTCACCTATCATGAGGTAAAGGTATAGCGTATCCCCAATTTTAGGTCTTGTTAGGTACGGCGACGATGCAAGATATTGCTTCAGCTCTTAAAAACTATGCTCAAATTCCTCTGTCCATTCAATAATTTTCCCTTTTTTCATAATCTAAAAGAGAGAAAAACATTTATCGGTAGCTTTAGACAGGAACCTATTCAATGCCACTAGTCGTCCTGTCAAACCTTGAAGTTCTTTGAAATTGGATGGGGACTTTAGGTTCAATATGACCCTGATCTTCTATGGATTAGCTTCAATACCATGTTCACTGACCATATATCCCAATAACTTCCCAGCATGAACTACAAATGTACATTTTTCAGGATTTAGCTTCATATTGTATTTTCTCAAGTAGAAGATGGTTTTTTCCAAATGCTTTAGGTGGTCTTGAGCCGTTAGAAATTTAGTGATCATGTCATCCACATATACTTCCATGGTCTCTTTAATCAGCGGCTTGAAGACCCAATTGACCAGCCTTTGGCACATAACTCTAGTGTTTTTTAATACGAAGGGCATTACTCTATAATAGTACAATCCCTGATCGGTAATAAAGGTTGTTTTTTCTTGATCTAGCTCATGCATTTTGATTTAATTGTATATCGAGCATGTGTCCATGAAACTTAACAGTTCATGACCAGCTGTTAAGTCTACCAATTAATCGATTTGGGGAAATGAAAAACTATCTTTAGGATAGACTTTGTTCAAATTTGTGAAATCTACACATATTCTCCACTTTCCATTGGTCTTTTTGCCCATCACTACATTCAATACGCACTCTGGGTAATATACTTCCTTAATAAATTTTGCCCTCATCAGTTTGTCTACCTCGAGATATACTGCTTCTCTCCTCCCTATGTTGAATGGTCTTCTTTTCTACTTCATTGGTTTATATTGGGGATTAATAACGAGTCGATGGGAGATCACTCTGGGATCAATACCTAGCATGCCTTCGTGAGACCACATAAACACATTTATGTGCTGTCTTAGGATATCTTTCAGTTTTGCCTTCAACTCTCCAGGAAGTTGAGCACCAATCTTGACCATTTTATGAGGTAATTTCTGGTTTAGAATAATAGACTCAAGCTCCCTCGTTGGTTCTAAGGTCGATGATTTATCATCTTAATCAAGTTTCTCTGCAATCAACCCATCTCGTGAGTTTTTGCCATTTGCCTCTTAGACTTCTTTCCTTGGGCATTTCGATAGGCAATACGAACTTTTAGAAGAAACTATAAAGCACGACTGAGCTTTTTTTTTATTCCCCTTGATAATTTCGATCTCCTTTCATTCTCGAAATTTTAATTTTAGGTAGTGCACACTTTCTACTACCTTTGTGGTTCTAAGAAAAGGTCTGTCAAGGATCATGGTGTAGGGCATTTTGAGGTCGACCACTTGGAGCTGGGCCATTGTAGTCTTCTGGTACGGCCTTTCTCTCATGGTGATAGGTAGCTGCACTATCCCTAAAAGGTAAACACATAATTCACTAAAATTATGAAGGGCAGTTTTGGCAAGCCTCAGTCTCGTATCTTCAATCCCCAAAGAGTCTAGAGTTTCTTTGAAGATAATATCAGCCGAGCTCCTTGTGTCCACTAAGATTCAGCTGACCTGAGTTGTTCCTACTGTCAAAGTTATTACTAGCACATCGTCATATGGTAATGAGCCGCTACTTCATTCTCATTTATAAACATTAAGGGTACCGAGGTGAGTTTTTGTTTCTTCTCAGCTAGGACATTTATGATGTGAATGTCCCAGGTAGTATTTGGTAGCAAATATTTTGAATAATTTTTCCTTGATCTGTTCGAACTCCCTACTAATGTTGCCCTACTTGAGATCATTATGGTTCGCTCTTCCTTCCTCTTTTTATGCCCAATTTTTTTATCCGAAGCTCTGGATCCACCTTTGTTTCTGGCTACAAAGTTCGACAAATAATTATTTCGGATTAGCATCTCAATTTGACTTCTAAGATCGAAACATTCATTTGTCAAGTGTCCAGCGCTTTGGTTGAATTCGTAAAACTTGTTCTTAACTTCCTCCTATTGGTTTAGCTCACAGGGGGCAGGGTTTCATCAATATGGTTCCCTGTCTTTTGATTTCTTGCCAAACCTGTGAGAGTGGAGCTGTTAAAGGAGTGAAAGCTTGATCTTCTTGAACATAAGCTACTCTTTTCATGTCATTTCTTTTCAACAAGCAATACCCTCTAAAGGAAAACTCTTCTCTTACTCCTGATGGGTCATTTCAATCCTAGACTTGCCCGCCCTTTCTGTCAAAATCTCGTAACTCCTTCTGTTGTTACCTCTTTTTCTTGGATCAGTTATAATATTTTGTGCTCCATTGTGGGTTTGTGGTTCAAAACCTTTTCTTCTCTAAGTTTGAGGGCGATCTAGTCTTTAATTTCAATATCATTTAACAACTTCCTTTGAGCAGTTTCATAAGTGGTAACAAACAATTTTAATACAATATACCATCCTCGGTCTACCTGTAAGCTTTTTTTGAGACTTTCCAGAGCCAAGGAATGGTGATAGGCCCCTAACTCCACCACTTCGTCATGGTATCTTTTGATGAAGCTCTTGAGGCTTTCACTCTCTCTATACTTCATGAGTAGTAATGAACTTAGAGTCTCGAGACTGATAATAGCCCCTCTGGACTCATCCATAAATACTCTATACAGGTGCTCAAAATTGCCAATGCTGCTAGGAATCAAACTAGTGAACCACTTTCTTGCTTGCCTTTCTAAGGTTAACGAGAATAAATACACATCTGAAACTTGTTTAACCCTTAGATTAATATCATCTCCTTGAAATGATCCATATGTAGGAAGAGGTTGGTCTTTTCTGTGAAAGGGTTAAATTGAGGCATCTTAAATTTCATGGGTAAAATGAGATCCAATATTTTTTTTAGCAAAAGATGACTTAAAATAAAGTCAAGTCGTTAGTGCAGAGTCATCTGCCCTTCATCTTTCCTTTCTCTTTTAGTCATTTAGCTTATCGACTAGTTTTCAAATACGAACCTCAAGATTCTTGACCCAATCACTATCTTTTCTAGATCTCCTCCTTCGAGATAGACTCTGTATTGAGTCTTTTCTTTGTCTTTTCTGATTGAGAAATGTCCTCATGTCCTCCTGACCAAGGTCATTACCTAATCCTCTCTTACGAATAATCACTGAATTGTCAGGTGAATATTCGAATATTGGTGCAGTTTCGTCGCAGGGATTAATGACATCATTATTGCCTCATGGTTCTTTGAGAAGATAGCCAAAAACATTCCTTTCCCCTTCTTTAAGGCAGTATACTTCTTCTTGGTAGTGTTCTATTGATGCCTAGTTCCGCAGTTCACGGCATGCAAGGCATTCGGCATACTGTTTTCAATAGCTTTCACCGATTTGGGTGTCCCATTACTAGGAAACTGGCTGGGAGCATCTTCTTCATTCTTGCTTCCTCCTTTAATAAAGTTTGAATTTGTCTATCTTTATGCACGTGTTATTTTTCGTTTTCGACAAACCTTTTAGCCAACTAGATGGTTTCTGCTGTCTCCAGACGAGGGTGGAGTTGGTGTAGTGACGAAGCTTCTGAGTCACGATGTATACCCCCTAACGGTGGCGGCTGGTCACCGATATCCCAATTAATAGTTGTATTCTCCTCAAAGGCATTGCCGTGAGGATTCTCTCTTGTCGTTACCATATTCCTAGTTACATATGTTTTGAAGTAGCCATGTTTTTCTTTTTTTGCAGTGGTTTCTGACTTTTTTTTTCAATTCCCATAGACGATGCCAGATGTTGATGCAGTAAAAATCCTTTAATGGATTTCGTGCACCAATAACAATCTTCTTCTTCCTTGGACTTTCCTTAACTTACGACCACAACGAAACCTCAGAAGTAAAAACCAATGATTCGGCAAAAACCCTCTGATGCTTAAGTTAAGGTTTTACTTTTTGAAGAAAGCTAAAAAGAATATAGACTATCAAGGCCAAAGTTTTTAGTAGTCATACCTGGTTGCCGTTAATATCTTTTTATAGATGTTTGTATTCCTCAAACATGGTAAAATTCTATGAAATTCAGAAACAAGTATCTCGTCATGCGAAGTTCACAAAAATTCTATTGGGTAAGCATTAATTTCCAAATTTTGTTGGATCACTTGCCTTTTTGTAAAGTGTATCCGTAGGATTCTTATTATGTAAGAAGTTTTACTTGGCGAGAACCCGTGTCAGAGAATAATTAGGAAAAAATTATGAAAAAGAAGTGAATCATTCATAAACACTAATTGTTGAGAGGTCTCGGGAGTCTTTAGTTGAGACTTCTTTATCCATCTTAGACGAATTCAAGTGTCATATGTTTAAAATCTTCATAAGCTATTACAAAGACCTTTCTAAGTTGTAGCTGAGATCTTTATACCCCGAGACCTTCTATCTTTTCTTAAGAGGTTTCGGCTCTTAAGAAAGTTAAGGCCTCCCTTACTACTCAGATAGCTCTTCTTGAGTGGCGTTAGGTCTCGGAATGCTATTTATTGTTCTGGGCCCATAACCTTCTGGACCTATAACCTTCTCGACTTTACATATACTCTGAACTATATACCCAACACTTTCCAACTTTCTTTTTTGTTTTGACTCTATTCAAGTATTCATATAAAGTGTGATTTGGCAACAATTGAAATCTGACAATCTCAAAATTTGCACTAAATTTATGTAAAGTTAAATGTATTTAAGTCACCTTTTAGCTTCTTATTTAACATTTTACATGAGCTCACTCACTCACTCATTATGCTCTATAAATTTATGCTGAATTTGATCTCGTTGTTAAATGTTAACCTTAGATTCGCATGAAGTAAATTTTAACCAAATAAATGGTTCTTAATTAATCTCATCATCTTCCTTCACAAGGAATAATTTAGACATTCCCAATGTTGTTTAAATATAGTTTGTTTTAGATTGACCTTTAAGCTAACTTCTAAAATATTGAACCAAATTTTGATTAAAGAGATGGGTTTAATAACAAAACATTATTAACTAAAATATATATATATATATATATATAGCTAAAGAAGAGAATTAGATTATTCTCCATTCATCTCCATTATCTTCTCACTTATAAACATATATATGTTACTTGTGATAATCATTTTATTAAGCAAGAGAAAGATAGAGAGCTAGCAATGGCAAGCACAGAGGCAGGGCCATCACCATCGGTACCTTATCTTTTGGTGTTTGTTCTTGGATTTGTGATCATTTGTCCTCATGTATCCCTTTTCATAGTTATTATGGTTCTTGTATTATATTTCTACAATTATTTACAACAATTTTTCCAACTTCATCGTCGCCTTCTCTAGTAAATCGTGATCAAAGCATTGGCTCTGGGTATGATGCTGAAGGGGTTGGCTGAGGTACATTCCTTCTGTTTCTACTCTACTTAGTTCTGCACAATATAGTGTGAAAAGCAGAATATTGGAAGTACAGTTTCCGATTTAGATACCAAATGATTCCTAGAATATGAAGAACAAAATGGTAGAGGAAAATTTATACCATTTGGAAGATTTGTATACTTGCATACAAAAGTATGTATTAGTCTTTGTCATTTAAGTGGAATTATACCCCTTTTATTAATTAGCATAAAATAACAAGCAATGAAAGAAACATTCCAATGGGCATAATAAAAATGAGCAAGCGTCCAAACAATTATAGAACACAAACAAGCTTAGTATGCAACAAGCTTGACCCTGAAGCTAAGAAAAACAAATCCTAACAAATTCACTCTTTTTTATGAAATAAAAAACGCAGGCCGTCAACGAATAGACATTGTCTTCTTAACACACACTCAAAAAGCGTGTATTAAATTATGAAAACCTAACCTATTTATACTATAGTCCAAAAAAATTTCTGAAAAATATGCCTTAACAAACTATATTAACCAAGATGAAGTAAAAGCGGGTCGACAACGAGTAGATATTTTCTTCTTGACACATACTTATATTTGTCTATTAAATTAGGAGGACCCAAATTTTATAACTATATAATTTATAGTTTAAATTCAGTGATGTACAATGTAATATTTTCTTCTTTTTCGCTCTTGGATTCTCAGGATTTGCTCGCAAGCTATATAACATATAGCCAGACTCATCCGCTAACAATGTGAAATGTGACATCTTTTTCTCTTTAAATCTCACGTCCTTGGGTTTTGCTCTTAGGTCCTCGGAGTTTGCTTCCAAGCTATATAACTTATACCTTAGACTTACCTGCTAGCGATGTGGGATGTGATATTTTTTTCTCTTTAAATCTTACGTCATCAGAGCTTGCTCTTGGGTTGCAAAACTCAAAATGCATTTACTAAATTAAGAGGACTCACACTAGCGATTGGGATGTGACTTGCATTTACTAAATTAGAAGGACTCACGCTAGCGAATAATCAAAAACACATCTACTAAATTAAGAGGATCCACGCTAGATATGTGGGTTGTGACATTCTCTCACCTAGGAGGACTCACGCTAGCGAATAGCCAAAAACACGTCTACAAAATTAAGATGATCTACGCTAGCGATATGGGTTTTGACATTCTCCCATCTTTTTTGAATCTTACGTCCTCATGAGAGGGCCATAACAATAGATATTTTATAGAACATAAGACATATTACAGAACATCTCACATATCGGCTCTCTTAACAACTGAGTAGATATTGTCCGCATTGGACACACAGCTAGTCACGAATTTGTTCTTAGGCTTTGCAATCCAAAATACATTTATTAAATTAGAAAGCTCAAGCTATATAACCTATAGCCCAAACTCACCTGCTAGTGATGTGGAGTGTAATAATGTGTCATTGACAACGATGTCAAAACGCAGTGTTCATAAAATAGACACTTGTTTGAATATTAGTGCGCGTGTGTGTTATAGATGAAGACGAAGATAAAGTAAAACTGTAATGTTTTGATAGCAACGAAAATAATAGCATATAATTTACCTTTATATTTAGAAAAGAAAAGGTCATTCCAACACCTTAATTTTAAATAATACTTTAAATATTTTCTCTCTTGTAAATTGTATTTTATAAATCATAAATTTTTTTTTCGACTATCATTTGTTAGTATTTTATAAATTGTATGATATTAGTCTTGAAAATACATTTAAATGATGAATTGAATTAACAAATAATGATTATAAATATTAAACAAGATGTATGATCACAACTAGTCATTGGTTAGAATTTGTTATTGAAAGCATAATTATCAATTAAGTTAGGGGTAACAATTTAAGTTATCATATCCTATTCGTGTCATATTATGTAAAAAGAGGCTAATCTATACCCAGTTCATTTAATAATTATGTCAAAAAGTAAAAATTATAACTCAATTTAATTATTAAATGGTTAAATAAATTGCAATCATGTCACCTTTTTAATATTTTTATTTATATTTTAATAATATTTATGATAATATTTTCTCGAATAATAATTATTTAATATTTTCTCAAATATTAATTATTTTTTATTCTAAATATAACTAAATATCTTTTTAAAATATATAAATATACTACAAATTTTTTAAAATATAAAATTTATAAAAAAAATTTATAATATCATAAATAAATTAGCACGATATAATTACTTTAATAGTTAATCTATCATAAATAGATTAATGTATCAAGAAATTTAAACTCTAATTTAACATAATTATTAATTGAATTATTTTTCGTTTAATAATCGTATCATCTTATCTCAACCTAAACTCATATATTTTAAACAGTATTCATGTTAGCTTAGTCGGTCACGTTAAAAATTATCACCCAAACACAAGTAATTGGAAAATTTTTAAAAATAACCTATTTTAACCCCCTATTTACTGATATGACTAACTCTAATTTAGTTTTAGTCTAATTTCAGGTTATTTGAACGATTTTACCCTTATGACTAAAAACATGCTACAGTTACCTCACTACAGTGTACGTGCTACAGTGTATGCTCCATAAACCCCAAACCCTAAAACTATAGTACCCGTGTTTTGTATATTTTAAATTTTTAAATTTTAATTTCTTTATTTTTTAAATTTAAAAAATAAATAATAATTCCAAAATTAAATTTATTTACTATAAATTAAAAAAAATATTGTTTTCGATTATTATTTATTATGCAAATTTAAAACAATTAAAATATATTTTAAAATTTTAATTGCATAACTTATTATTCATTATCTAACTTAATTATTTAGTTAATGAAGTAAAATAAAAAAAATTAATGAAATATGACAAGCTAGTTAATTATAAAAAAATTTTAAAATAATAATTTAATTTTATTATATTTGTTTTTTGAAATTACAAATATTTATTTTTTAATCGTTTAAAAAAATTACAAAAAATAAATATAAATAAATAAAAAATCGGTTTGTGCTCGGGTCCAGCCTATACTCGAATAGGAGCACGGACCGGTTTTCTTCTTTTATTATTTATTTTTTTGAAATTTTTTAGTTTTAAAAATTTTTAAATAATATAAAAAATGAAAAAAGAATAAAAGAAAACAATTAATTGTATAAATTTTATTAATAAAATTAAATTTATATTAAAATTAAAATTTTAAAAATAAATATTAAATAAATAGTAGAAACTTAAAAAATAAAATAAAAAATGGTAGGCCTCATAGTGCCTGAGCTGTTGGGCAGTGCTCAAGTGTAGAGTGGCCTACCACATTTTTTATATATTTTTAAATATTATTATATTTTTAATTAATTTTAAATAAATATAAATAATAAAAAATTATTTAAAAATAGAAAAGGAAATAAAAAAGTAATGAAGAGAATGTTAAATTATAAATAAAATTAATGAATTTTAAAAAAGAAGTTAGGCTTGTGCTCGGGCTTGAGTACAAAATACCTTTTACAACATTATAAAAAGTGAGCACACTGACTGATTTTTATCCTTATTTCTCATCTCAGCACTTCCAAATAATTTATTCTTTCTTCTATTAGTGAACTACCTTCGACGATAACAAATTTTTTAATTTGTAAGTTTTATTATTTATTTATGTCGCACTTGTATTAATTTGTTTTCTTAAATTTGTTAGCTTTATTATTATATTATTTAGCACTTGTATTCATTGTTTTAATTTTTATATTGGTAAAACTTATTCTTTAATTATTTAGCACTTGTATTCATTATTTATTTGAATATTGTGATATTTTTATTATAAAAAAAAACTAGTGTAGTAAATTTAGAATATGTTCAAAAAATTATTATGATCATAGTTTGATACATTTATTTGAATATTTATGAGAAGTTTTGAGTTAGGTAGAAATTGGAGGTTGTGTTGTATTATTTGTTATTGGTGTTAGGTTAGGCCGTAACCAAA
>JAXCLQ010037249.1:0-18862 GCA_035584115.1 Cedrela odorata | reverse complement strand
AAATTAACCAAAAAAAAATTAATTCTTAAGATTTTATTTTTTTATTTACTAAAGAAAATATTTTTTTCCACAAAATTTAATAAAATTCTAAATATTTAATTTAATTTTATTAAAAATTAAGATTATAATTTATTAACATGTTAATTTATTAATGTTTGTATTTAAATTAAAATAAATAATTTATTTATACTTGTTAATTTATTATTTAATTTTGTTAATATTTTGTATAAATTTTATTATTGTTTAATATTGATAAACAGGAAGAGTCGGAAACGGAGATCCCATCTTTAAAAGATGGACGGGGATGGCCATCTCCACTCCACCCGTTGCATTACATCTAATTAAGCAAAATGTTTTAATAGTAGTACGTTTACCTGTCAGCTGAACGGGAGGATTCTGGTATCAACTGCAAATTCTCGTCAACATATGCTGCAGCAGTAATAGGATCTCCAACACTGTATTCCCAAAGCAGATTCCCATTTTCCTGAATTAGAACACAGACTATGAGCATCAACTATTGTCATCTTAAAAAGGAGTCAGTTCCAAAGGCAATTCCCCAGATTGTAGAAGAAATTAGTGATGTCTGACGAATTTCAACTACATTTTATTCCCTTTGTATAAGCTGTTGATCATGTCTGAATTGAATATATCCAAAAAGTGAATCTTATTGTCCAAGAAAAATAGAAAACAATACATCAGTACTCTTCCAAATTGGGTCATCCAACAAGGGGCACTACCCAGAATTAATGGATAAACAAAGGTTATGAAAAGGCTAGAAGTAGCAAAAAACATGGATGCAACATTTGTCCAAATATTGACGAATACTATGTCACTTGTCTAATAGGTTCATTAACAGTAGTTTCTACATCACAAGGATTTTCTATAAACGAATTAAATGGAATGGGTCTAAAATCCAACTCTGATTTTCCATTTTGAATAATGATGACCTCACTAGCCTTACCATTAATCCTTGTGATTTTGGAAACAAGGTATATAGTCAACCAAATGTCCGGCAATTAGAAACAATAACAAGGATTTTGTTATACTATACATATTCCTTTAAAATCCAAGGATATCTGAATTCGTGACTACTGCAACTACACATCTTCTAATATTTACTTCAATAGAAGTATTATCCACCGGGAATTCCAATAACTTGCATAGAAATTCATACATGCATTGTAGACAAACATAAAACAAATATAAGATTGGTTAAGCAGACTATTTAATCAGGTTTATTGATTATTATTCTTTCAAGAAATAGAACAAAAAAAAAATCCCACTAAACAAGAGCCTATAAGTAGAAATCAAATTCTTTCCCATGTTCAAGAATAAGCTGAAATTCTGAAATACATAAATCAGTCATTGTCATATAGGGTGAAATTATCAATGCTTATGCCAATTGTTGTAGTCAATGGTTACAAGCAATGAAAGCATAAAACCGTACACATACCAGTCTGAGTTATTACCTGTTCAAAAGAATATATACTTCCATTTCTGGAGCATATGAGCACCTGTAGGATTAGAAGGAAACAAGCATTATTTTAAATCAGCTAAATTATAAGCCATGCAGATTCATAGAAACAAACATCAAGGCTTTTAAAACGAATATGTTCAATAAATGCATCATGAGGTCTAATGGTAGAAATAACTGTTATTGCTTACTTGAAACAATAATTATTCACACTTCAATTCACTTACTCAAAATAAAAATTATTCACACTTGAATTTTACATGTTAACATGAGAGATAATAGCTTGATGATAAAATAATACTTCTTCAAGAACAAAAGTTGAGAGAGAAAAAAAAAAAAGAAATGAGGTTGAACTTAATCAAATGAAATAATTTAAAATCTTGTAACATTGAACCTTGATAAGAATGCTTTACCTGAAAAGGAAGAGCAAAACTTGTGCAGGGCCCAGCAAATATTGGACCACCAGTCCTACTCTGAAAAAGTATTAGAACATGCATAATGCAATTATTGATGAAGCAAAATCACACAAATACAACTGCTAAATGACAGCAATAAATAGATTAACATAAATTTGAAAATTAAACACTATGATTTATCCATACCCTCCAAATAAAAGATCCTTTTGAATCTAATGAAACAACGTGCCCATCCACCAAACAACAAATAACTGCCACAAAAAAAAAAAAAAAAGACACACAAAAATGAAATTTGGTTTTTGTTTTCTTTGAAGAACAGAATTCACTAAGTAGTGCAAGGATGATTTATAAATAGATCTTCTGCAGATTACATGAAACAGCTACACAGAAATTGTCAAATGTACATACCATATCTATTTGGAGAAGTGATACAAAGAGAACCAAATACCGGAACTTCTAGCTCATGCAGCCACAAAGTAGGAAACGGTAAAGCCTACATTTCTTCAACATAGCCCAATTTAATAAAAAAATCTAGACAAATAAATTCTTTTTAGAGCCATGTGTCCAATTGAAATTATATAGTCTTAAGTTTCTTGACTAAAATTCACCATTCTAGAATTTGATTAAATTGCAATCTCTTCTACCTTTACTGATATTGCTGTAAGCTGGCCACTGGTAGATGTCACATAAAGTGTGTCATGGACCTACAGTAAAGATGAATCAGACATTAGGTTAAGT
The DNA here is from genome assembly GCA_035584115.1 of Cedrela odorata. Taxonomy (NCBI): domain Eukaryota; kingdom Viridiplantae; phylum Streptophyta; class Magnoliopsida; order Sapindales; family Meliaceae; genus Cedrela; species Cedrela odorata. The sequence continues at coordinate 16,234 of JAXCLQ010037249.1, read as the reverse complement.
GATAAGCAGAAAGAGGAGTCAATACCATTCCATTAGCTTAACTTTTTTTTTTTCTAACAAACAAGTAATTTAACCAACCACATATATATACAAAATAAACCAACAGCCACTAGTAGAACAACGACACAATCTTATGGTGCTGTAATCATTTCAAATTCAATGACTCAAAAAGTCAAATAAAAACCTAAAAGTTCTTTCCTGAAGAAAAAGAAAATATGTTTGCCCCTTTTCTGTGACTCTTTCCAGCCATAAATTTCTTCACTGTTATTTTACCCAAGCCTTGAATGCCCCAATGGTGGCAGTAAATATCACATACCTTTCCCAGTCCCAATTTGCCAGGGGTCCAGAAAAATCCAGAATGTATATTTAGATCCTTGGTCAATATTTATTGGCAGCCGTCCAGAAACCAGGAGAGTCAAATATGACTCCAATTCATTTGATCCACAATTAAAATAACTATGCATAAATTAAGCCTTTTTTAGCCTTTGCCTTTTAAACCAAATTGATTCAACAGTATGTTGAAGTAAATATTCATACGACAGACTTCTCTGCTGGAAACTCAAATAAAGCTATTAAAGATCAAAACTAAATGGTATTGTATGGGGATGAGAATGGCATCGTATTCTGGGCACAGGTGGGAAAAAATACAAAAGTATATATTAGACTAAAATCTCTATTGAGCCAAACAAAAAGATTTCCAATAAAAATATTGGTAATAAATGAATTGAAACCAAAATAAACCCTGCAGAGATGAATCAAGCATGCCATTTCCAATTGTTTCGAAGAAAAAAAGAAAAATTGAGCAGCTTAATCAATAATTAAGCAAAAACTTTTACCTCATCAATTGCAGGGGAGCCAAATATGCTCCCGCCACATGGAAGTGTATAAATACAACAATGGTTTTGATAGTCAAGAGCATATAGGTTGTGATCATGCGACCCACACCTGTAATTCATAAGATTAAATGGTCTTAAAAGGCCATTGTGGTTCTGACTAGGAATTATTCCAACAAATGCTTTGGCAGGATACATTTCTACCCAAAGAATTTATATATTATACAGACAAACTAAATAGACCCATTATTTACCACGCACACTAAGAGTCAAATTCTCATTTTCTCTATTAATGAGTGAAGATAGCTGAAATACCAAAGATATTCAGAGCTTGAAGCCTGATTTTAGCCCAAGAGTTCAAGATCAAAGAACTTGGAAACCTTATTAGGTATTTATCTTAACTTTTTCATTCTCTTTATTGATGATTGAAGATGGCTGGAAATTATGCCAAAGAGATGCAGAGCTTAAAGGTTCGTTTAACCAAAGATTTTGAGATTGAAGAACACTGAAACCTTACTAGGGATTTATCATAATTTTTTTTAATTATGTCTAAGGGATGGAGTGAAGATTGAGAGTGGATATGGACAATATATCCAACTTGTTAGGAAAATTATCCACCTCTACACAAAAACCAATTTACTGGGAGGGAGAGCAGTCAAGTTTAAGCATCCATCTTTATCCTACCATATTAAGGTTGTTTTTTTTGAACATTTGTATTCAAACTCTACTTCTAAAAATGAACTTATATTTTTAACATAAATGCTCTAACTAGCTGGTTCATATGGTGAAAGGAGTTCCATTTCAGACCGGTATACATTGGAAGTAATATAGTAACCTGGAAAGAAAGAAACAATTTATAGTTGCTAAACCAGAGAAGACACTGTATTTAGGGCCAAAGCTGATGGAGTTGTGAGATATTTTGCAAAATCATGCCGAAGTCTTAAAAATATTAGACTTTCAGCACTTTTATCCTGCAAGACTTTGATTAATAAAGCTTTAAACTTCTACTATTACACAACTGACTATTCAACACCTTGTATCCCACACAAAAGAAGGCAAACCAACATGATTAGCCCTGATATTAGCATAAATTGTTCATCATTCCAAGCCCGACACTAAAAAATGCAAGAGGAAGCAGCAAAAAAAATTACCAGACCAACTGTCTGGGTGCATCAACAACAGGCTGGCACTTCACCTGCAAAGTTGAAAAAGTAAAACAATGGTTTATTATCTGAAATAAAAAGGAAAAGAAGATATTGCAAGACGGATGAGAAGAAACTAGAAACAGATGTAACTTCAGCAAATGTTAACATCAATAAAGTTCTGTTTTAGTTTTCCAAGAAATCTGAGCACAAATTCCAGAGGAACCACGAAGATAAGAAAGTAACTCACATTTGTATGAAAAAAAAATATATAATCCTGGATTGATGCACAAAAATCATTTACATGAGATACTAAAAGCAATTTGATAAAGTTTGGAAATATCATACCTCTCCACATGTTTGGAAAGTCCAACAGATATCGCCGTTTGTAAAATTAAGAAAATATATTTTTCCTTTGTAGCATCCAACAACCACCTAATGACACCACAAGAAAACACTTAAAAGCCTAGTAATTGTCAATAGCTAATGGGAACAACATGATAAAGCATACACAATAGAATGAAAACCTGAGAAAAATCACCAAGAATTGTTGCTGAACATTCGACACGTCCTTCTAGTTTGATTTCCCATAGGACAGAGCCCCTAACACAGATATGTGATAGCACAACAGTCAAGTTAGAATATGAAGAGTTAATGCTGAAGCATTATGCATGATGCATGCACAGAAAGAATTAGGGTCCCTAAAGGCCCGCATTCAACAAACAATGTTATAAGCTATTAAACAACACTCTTTCATTTTTCAATAAAAAAAAATGATAAGCAGCATCAATGCAGAACTTGCAAGTTCCAACAACATCAGCCATTAAGATTCCAAAGATGTGACACAAGCATAACTAGATGCATGCAGGAGATACTGTAAGTCACATAAAATGTGAAGCGACGGAAAACTGTTCTAGTTATGAAAGCATATACAGTCCATAAAGGAGACATTATTTTAAATTTTCAAGGATGATGAGGAAACAATCGACGAAACTGTGCAGAATTCTCAATGCAAGATCGTGAATCCTACCATGCAGAAATGGTATATTGTAACAGAATCTTAACAAACTCCACATGCCAAAGCATTTCAAGCAGAAAACTCTATCAAATGAATTTATAAGGGAGGTGAATATAAATTGGAATTTGCTAAGCTGTGAACCACTTTTGACATTGGGAATTCCTATGTTAATGGTGTTCATTTGTTGCTTTGCCTTAGTTTCATTGAAGACAGAAAGTTTGAACCCAACCTGACAAAAAGGACTTCCAAGACAAGAAGTTAGGCTAAGCTAAAAAAATCCTAGCTTGACCCACGAATAACTTGGATTTGAGGTTTTCCTAATCACAATAAAGTAAATATTCACTAGTTCCAGATTCCAATGTTTACCATGAGAACAGTGGAGTATAAGGTTTTTTTGTTTTTTTGGATAAGAACAAAAAGAGAGATGGACTAGAGATCCATCACTGGATTACAGAAAATCTAATAGACAGAAGTGGAGCAAAAGATTCGTTAAGGGAAACTGACCACATATGAACTTCTACAAAAGTTTCCACTAACCACAATGTGCGTACCTATAAAAATAATTAAAGTGTGGATAGCAATCTAGAATACCCATCATTGCAACAGAAGATAATGATAATTTAGACATTACAGCACCACCTGCATTATAAAGTAATGAAAATAATATTTCCGTATAATGGTAACTGTAAGATGACATCCTTGAATGCTTCTAGAAATTTACTAAAGACAATTTGATATTCAAAGATTATGATATGGCCCTTACCTTTTCGCATCAACACACAGAAATTTATGCGAGTGAGAGCCAACAAATAGATAGATATCCAAGTCTTTAAGCACGACAATTGGCGATGCGTCAACACAAGACTCCATGTGAACTTTCCACAATTCTTGCATAAAACCCTTTCTATATTTAGGAATCTCTATTGACCAGTTTACTTGAGATGGATCATCCCCCCTGTACTTTTCTTTATGCATAACCTTGTTGCAGCGGCTAAATGAACATGACATTGGTGCTGCTGGAAAAATCCATGGAAATCCATCCTTTTGATGAACAAGTTCTGGTGTGACATATTTATCTGAATCCACTTTCAAGCGTTTAGATATAACGTAAAGATTTTCATTAGGAGAATAACCTAAATGAAATTGATGCCCCTTCTCTGCTTCTTGATTCAATTTCCAATTAGCATCGACTCTAGCATCTAAATTGCCTGATCCTTTTTTCTCTAGAAGAGCAATGTGTAGCTTGAATGGAGTTGGAAAATTATAAATCAATCTCATATCAATCCCTAAATTATGAGCAACATGTGCTGCGGCAATGGAATTACCACCCATCATAAAGAAATCGTCATTGTTGGAGACCTCTTCAACCATCAAAGCATCTCCAAAAGCCTATCAGAAAAATTCTCACACTGTTAGAATCACTTCTTCGACAATGCAACATTGTTGGCAAGGGTTTAATGATAAATGGAAAGTAAAATGTTAAGGATCATTTTGCCACTACTGCATAAATCAAGTCCATGTCAAGATTCATTTTTTTGCTACACTACAAGAATGATTTTCCAAGAACTGTTACTATTAGACAAATTGAAATAATAAGACTATTTTAAGGAATACTAATAACTAAACAAGTTCATCTCTGAATTCAGATACTCTCTTCATTCAAAAAGAATATACATGGAAAAAATATACATGTATACTGCATATGTCAACTAAATAAGAAATAAGTTTATGCATTTAAATAGAAATTTCGATGCATCACAATCAGAAGAAAAAGTCCTCAATAAAGTCTCTTAAATTTCACATCTATTGGGAAATGATGACTAAAAGAGGCTAGTTTCTCCATAGTCAACAGAAATTATATTAGTAATACTAAAAAGATCAAAGTTTGCAAATCACACAAGGTACTACAAGCCCTATAATAATAAGACTTAGAAATTTTCTTCAGCTCCAAAAAAAAGACAATAAATCTATATAATAACTAATAAGATTATAGAGAGCACTCCAGATATGTGGTCAACTGAGTAAACAGACCCTGCATGAATTCTGTCTATTGAAAAGGGTTGATGATAGTTAGTAAACAGTTCTAGACAAATGAAAAATTGAATCATGGGACATTGAAGGCACAGCATGCTTAGAACAAGAACCAATATGAACATCATCCCCACTATTTGGAAAGTTAAAAGTAATAGATTTGCCTTTTTTAGACTAAATAAAAAGGGAGAAGGTTAAGACTTTCCACAGTATACAGGGAAAACCTTTCCAATAACTTGGACAAGATCACCAGACTTGGTTTCATCAATTTCATCTTGAGCATGCATGGCGCAAAAATTTGAACTTGATAACAATGCATAATCAATTTTTCCACTGGAAGTCATAGGCAAAGACTCCATTAAGAAAAAGCGACTAGGAATCATGGCCACAGGAAGTTTGTTGCTCATCCAACTCTTGATAGATGATACGAATATTTCACTAGATTTTTCCTTCTCTTGTAACATTATAAATGCTTCAAGGACTTCAAGTTCTCCTAGATCTTTACGAGAAACCACAGCAGCATCAACTACATCAGGATGTCCTCTTAGTGTATATTCAATCTCCTCTAAAGCAATACGTTGCCCATTAATCTTTATGGTGCGGTCATTCCTACCCAAGAAAACCAAGTCACCACTTTGAAGTTGTTGTGCAAAATCACCGGTTCTGAAATACGTTAAGCTTCCACACTTAACAGGACAGTTAGAAATGGAGTTTTGATGCAAGTTTACATATTCTGAAGGCATGTAAATTGATTCAGAAAAGTATCCATTGAATAGACATAGACCACCAACATATATTTCTCCCTGATTAGGTGTACTGGTATCACTTTCAACAAGCACTACATCACAGTTAGAAATAGGTAAACCAATCGGTACGCTTGTAAGTGCCTCTGTCTCCAAAATCATAGGCAACCTCTTGCAATCAAAATATGTGCAGTCTCCGGATACCTTAATACAAAAAATCGAGGTATAAATCAACAAAAGTAAAATCCAAAGGAACAGCTAAAATATGTCACTATACATGCAACTACACAAACACATTGTGAAAGGTCTCTCTCAAGCCATTAATTCAATCATTCAATATTCAGCATCAAAAAAAAGTATTTGTACTCCCTCTGATACAATAATAATAGTCTTCATCCTGAGATAAAATGCAAGTTTATGTAATACACAACAATATTGTCGCAACATCAGGATTAGCAACAAGGAAAAGCATTTGTACTGTCTTGGATACAAGAAGAATAATAGATTTCATTCTGAGATTGAATACATAATTAAGTGCTGTCACAAGAAATAACTTAAAAAATTAGAGAAGTGAGTGGGATTCAAGAATACTGACTTACTTCCTTATCATGCACTCTAGATTATATGGCATGACTTAATATCATATTAAAAATGTAAAATGATTTAATGAGTCTTATTGAACAGAAAAATGAAAATGGGATTACAAATTGCTAACCTCTGTACTCCCGTATAAATTTAGGATAGAAGTCTTGGGGAATAATTTGGAAATAATATCCCACAAGGATAAAGGTAGGAGTTCACCACTAAACACTAACAATTTTAATGAACTAGGAACCCGCATGTTATGCTGACTTGGCAAAGCAGGAAGGATTGCCCGCATCAGTGATGGAACAGTGGTGAGCCTACTGATAGAGTAAGCCTACAAAAAAAAAATTATATATATATATATATATAATACTCATTTGCAAGTGAATCACAATAACAGTATAAGAATGAGTGACTAATATACTAGTAATATGAGAGCAATTGATTTTTTGAAACCAGGAAATAAACAACAGAATAATAAAGATAAACTTAACTTAATTTTTGGCAAATATTTCATCTCTTCATACAAAGAATTGCTTAATAAACTTAATGTATTGAAATTTTAAGACGTCAACACTTCAACAACATTTGTAAATGAGGCGCTTCTACTGTCTAGCTACAATCACTACATTCATCCCAACAAAATGTTTATAAAGAAAACTAGTGGCGGAACTTCAAAGGAAAATGAGAGAGATGACTATTAACTATTAGCTTAACCTACACCCTATCTTCTCTCTACTTCAATTTCTATACTTCAAAATGTCCAGGGACGGGGGAAATACTTCTATGCTTCAAATTCAATAATATTGAGCTTTTATAATAAGGATGATGTAACATCTGATAGAATCAGGATATCATTAAGATGTTGGATAACCTCCATTTCTTATTCAGCGCCTAAGAGTAATGGCTATTATATGGTCATCAAGCAGTGAATGCTCTGTTGACAACCAAAACCACCAATGAGGACAACAAAAATCTGTGTTGATACAACTTAAGCATTACCACATCTTGTTTAAAGTTGTCCACAGATAATCAGCTTAGTTTGATACAAGCCTAATGTACAAAGCACAGTCAGACAGTACCCGTAAACCATAGCAGATAAATGTACCTGCAAAAAATGGATGATAGAAATTAAATTCCTTTTCAGCTCAATGATTGGAGGTACAACCAGCGTACAACCAGTAAGAATAGCGCTAAGAAATTCTTGCAAGTGATCAATAAAGCTAATTGACGTCTTGAACAATAAAACTTCCTCTCCATGCAGGGGATACAAGTCTTGCATCCATAAAAAGCGGTTTAAAAGACCTTAGAAAGAAAGTAAAGGAGATTGCATCATCACTTTGTACTGCCTTGCAAGGAAATAGGAAAACTACAGAACTTACAAAAGAAGATTTTGGATGAGCCATAGGAAAGAGGGATTTTCAAATAACTGCTTACCTTGTTCAGTGCCACATACACCTTTAGGCTTTCCTGTGGATCCTGATGTATACATCAAATAACAGAACGATCTTTGTCCCTGGTCTTCACAATGCCAAACAAAATTTGACATAGCCGTAGTCACTTCAACTCTTTCTTCCACGGAAAAGCACAAAACTAGACAAATGCTACTTTCTACAAGCCAATGTGATTTATCACGTGGAGAACAACCACTTTCAGTAAATGAAGATCCACATGCAATAACAAGGTCAACATTTGAAGAAGAAATAATTGATAGTATTCTATCTTTTGGCCACATAGGATCTAGTGGCAAAAAAGCTGCCCCACTTCTCAAAATAGAAAGAACAGAAATTATGTATTCCACCGATGGCGGCATATATACCCCAATAATTTTTGGTGCACACGTTTTAACAAACTCTGTCTTTGGTTGCTCTCCATTTAATGCAAAAGATGTTGAAGATGGTAACATATCGACGGGAACTAGTACGTCACTATGTAATTTATCGCCTGCAGGAAGCCAAGACTGTTAATTAGCATCAAACTTATCATTTTCTGTCAGTTGTCACTATATTTATTACATGAGATGCAAAATGAACATGTTGATTGGTAAGCTAAAAGCATTTGTTGAAAACAGAACCAAATAAAATGAAACTCAATATGAGCTGTTAGAGCTGCAGCTGGTTGATAATTTTGTTAGATTGTGCCGTTAAAAGCTGTTTCCAAAATCCAAAACTACAATGACGATTAAGAAATTTACATTCACGAGAATTTCTAACTCATTGTGCACTTTCATCATCAGCAACACATTATCCTAATAGACATACAAATGCATTGCAAGTAGAGGTGTGTCTCGGAATGCTTCCACAAGGGGAGCATACGAGTATGACTGCTTTCTATGCTTTCTATAAAAGCATCTAAAAAGCACTTTTTTTTGTAAGAGCACCTAGAATCACTTTTCGTAAAAGCACTTATCAAGTACTTGAAATCAATCTGCATTGGAGAGCTCAAATGGAGGAGGAATGCCAATTTTTGTTCATAATCTTAATGGCGTTTGCGTCTCTTCCACTCAAGAACTGTATTAGTATAGTAAAAAAAAATTACTAACCTGAGCGTAGGGGTGTGCTCAAGTGAGGGTCATCAGAATGGTCAAGAATGGAGCGGAGGCGAGAGGTGAGGGAATCAACGGACGCCAACACCTCCGCGTAAGTGAAGCAACGGTCTCCTTCGTACACCGGAGGATAATAGCAATCAGAAGAAGAAGAGCCGTCGATCAATTTTCTACCAGAAGGTGATGAAGCAGCGTGTATAACGGCAATTTTGTTAGGGTTTTCGTTCGCGGCTCTGAGAAATTCGTGAGAAATGCAGCAGTATTGCTGCTTCTGCGTGCTTTCTCTCCCACTACTGGTCTGATTCTCCGCCATTTCTACTGAATTTTGTGTTTCTGTGTTTGTTTTCAAATTTTCGGTCATACACAAATATATTCACCGCTATTGGACTTAGTGTGGGCTTTTCATCATCAAAATGGGTTCTCAACGTGTGTCACGGGGCTCTTTTCTTTCTTACAGTAAATGAACATTTTTCTCCGACTGTCCCATCTCATGAGAATAAGGTAATAGCGTATTTACAGGTATACGGGTAAAATTATCATCCTTATTTAAGTTGTTTAAGAGGTTTTTTCTGTAAATAGTACTATTTTTGGGGTTGTTTTTAATTATGTCAAATTGAAAAATCATTTTGATTTGTGGCAAAAAACAATGTATTTGAGCAAAATCAACCATGCACCTTTATTTCCTCTTATTTCGTTACTGTCTTGATAAAAATTATCAACTGATTTCTTTCAATAAATTTTGTTAGGAGAATTAAAATTTTGCCTAAACCCTTTTAACAAAATTTGTCTAGGGAGTTTAACTAAATTTTGTTTAGAGAAATCAATATAATAGTTGAAATTTTGTGTGCTTAAACATTTTAGAGTCGATTTCTCTTAATAAAATTTTTCAAGAGAATTTAGGCAAAATTTACTCTCTACAAATTTGAAATAAAAAAGAATAATATTTGAAGTTGGGTATAATTAGAAAAGGGTTTAAAATTTGAACTATACAAGGAGAAAAAAACAAAAAAACTTTGTTCAGTTCTAAGTATACCAAATTTTAGATGAATGTATAAAAAATATGTGAGATGTATTTAGCATGTTCTTTGTATTTGTGAAATAAGTCAGATACTAAATTGGGCTCTCAAAAGTTTTAAGTGATTTAAGTAATTGAGTTTCAACATTAATTATTATTTTATATATTTTAACTTATCTCATTAGAAATGTAATTGATAAAAAAAAAAAACTCAGGTCTCAAGCAGTGAAGGAAAATGAAACTACTCGCTGAAATATATTCAAAGACTCTTCCTGAAAAAAAAAATTACATAACTGTCAATGATCACAAATCAAACAAGAAAATATTTTCTGGAGATACGTTCTTGGTGTAGACGTTGTTTGGGTAGCTTCTGTAGTACTCTTTGGTATAAGAACAATCTCAGATTCATCTGCTCCATTTTCCCTCGCTTTCTTCCCTTCATCGATGAATTTACTGAAAGCATCTTCAACGTACCTCAGGCCTCCGGCGACAGTCATGTTCTCCAGAAGTTTGTCCGGGAAAACATTATGTGTAAGATCGCCCTTTACTGCCGCTGCCAATTGCACTAATTCTAGCTGGAATTCACTCAGTTCTCCATCTTCGTGCGCCGCAGTCTCCCGCATTCTCACTGGTTCACCCAATTTTTCTGCTCCGACAAAGTAAACTTAGAAGTCTAGCTATAAATTATTTTATTGTTTTATGTTCTTAATTATATGTAATGGGAAATGAAATATTAATTACCAGGACAATCTGTTCTTGGAGAGGTTCTGTTAATAACAGTGTCGAAAGAGCCAGCCCAGGCATCTCGTTTTGTCAGAAATTCTTTAAGATTGAAAATCCTTTTAAGGGTTGCGGCGATGGAGGAATGCTCGAACTGTGACGTGGGTTCTGGCCCTGATGGTTCATGCAACACTGCATTCATTCGTCAACAAAACAACACAGCTTAGTTTACTACTAGTTATCCCAAACAATAATAATAGGAACAACGACATGATCAAAATTAACTAGACCCAGTACCTGTTCCAGGTTCAATCCAAGGAGAAATCAAGATGGCTGGAACCCTAACGCCAAGACGATCAAACTTAAAGAAAAATGGCTCCGGGCCAACGATATCATCGGGACTGGGGACTCCGGTCACTGGGGTGGGAACATGATCATAGAAACCACCATGCTCGTCGTAAATAATCAGAAACAAGGTTTCGTGCCACTGAGGGCTTGCTCTCAGAGCCTCATAAATTTCCTTGACAAATTTCTGGCCTTCTGAGATATCATGCTTTGGATGATCATCGGTTGCAGCCAGTGATAACAAGTCATAATATCTTGGCTCGATCACTACGTAGTTTGGCAGCTTCCCTTCCTTGCAGTGTCTCTTGAAGCTTAAATCAAATTGATGGAAATTGTCTATGTACTTCAATTTCCTAAGGTTTCTGATATCAGAATGATTAATTTCATTAGTAAGAAATTAATATTTTGATTGAATGTGAATCCATTTATATATGATTTAGTTTGATGTTAGGTCATGAACAATCCAAATAAAAATATAGTGCAGTCTAATTTCAAATAAATATGACATCCTCTACTTTGGGGACAACTCATTTTATTTATTTATTTATTTTTAAAACCAACGTAATCTACTTTCTTGTTTGTGCATTTAATAAAGGGAATCTGCTTCAATAATGACTTATAATATAAAGAGGAAGGCACATATTTAAAGGCAGCTAATTAAACGCATCCCATGCGCCATCTGCTGGTATATAAAATTATTGACATTTAAAAGAAATAATAATAAATCTTTTTTAGTGCTTTAGTTGAGCCTTGATGTTGAACACATTAATAAACTAAGTCCAAAATTGTGATTTTAATAATAATAAATTAACAATTAATAATCAAGATGGCTGCCAAAGGGAACTCTCCAATAATAATCTAAACAAGTATATAGATAGATAAATTTATATTGACAAATAGGTATATTAAAATACAATTTTTTTATTATATAAATTAACAGGTTAAGTTATATTACTCTCATAAAATTTTTTTTTTATTTATATAAATTTTTATTTATTTATGTGAAAATAAATAATACGTGACAATATTAAAGCACTATCATATCAGTTTATAGCACTAATGATTAATAAATAATTAAACAATTTGTACAAATGAGATTGTATAAAAATTTATATTTATAATTTGATTAAAAGAAAATAATAATTTATATAAATGAGTTTCTATAAGAATTTGATTCTGTCACGTTACTTATTGATAAATAATTAAGGATAAAAATGAAAAGACAAAACTCTGCTTGATCTATCCATCATTGGTTCTTAGAAAAAGAACGTTAAGAATAAATTATCCCTAGTGACCTAAGCTAAGTTACCCCACTAGAGCAACCAAACATTTTGTTTTGGTTAGGAAGAGGGGCCGGGAGTGGTTGCATACCGAAGTTGTTGACCAAATCAGAAATTTTAAAGTCGATATTTCTAATACAGTCCAAAGCAATATGATATTTTGGCTTGACTTTTTATGTTCCTTCTTAGACTTAATAAATTATCACTAGTTTAAATATTCATGTATCAAATAAAGAACGATAAGGGTTGATGCTATTTTTCTAAATAATAATAATAATTAACCATGCAACTTTTCTTTTCTTTTCTTTTTCACGCAAACCTATTTACCGTTGAAAAGAAAAATCTTCGTTACTTACCTGTAGAAAAAGCAGGCAGGAAAAGACTGGTAATAAATCCCAAAGCTATGTCCATTTTCTTCCATGGATTCAAAAATGGTGTTTTGAGGATACCCTTCAACCAGTTTCTTCGTATCATTACTAGTAGCTCCATACGACGTTGCTGAATGCAAATACAACCTGTTCGACTGAGTCGAACTTGGTATCGACGAGAACCATCGATCACAAACAGCAAACTCAATCACCAACTCTTTAAAAATCGGCAACGCCTCCGGTCTAAACCCGTTCATCACAACCTCTGCCATCCCTTCCTGTATTGTCTTTGCGTTTTGGACAAAGCCTTCCATTTTTGGACCCGTCACAGGGTTCGGATCCGGGTTGTTATAATCCCATGGCTTTCCGAAAACTTGCTCGTAAATGGCCTGGAATGAATGTCCAGGATCCGGGTCGATGTGAGCGGCGGTGTCCTTGAAGAATAAGCGCTCGGAGTTTGGATCGGATGTGGAAACTGGGTTGGATTCCGATCCGGTAACGCCATCGATTTCGGGATTGAGGGACTTGAACCAGCCGAGCATGTGGTCGAAGGAGCGGTTTTCTTGGATCAAAACGACCACTGTTTTGATGGGTGAAGCAGTAGAACTGCTACTGCTGGTTTCTTCGGCTACCATTTTTCGTAGCTAGTTTCTGTAAATTTGATAATCTTGTTTTCAAGTGTGCGATTGTCTGAATATATATAGAAATACAGAGCAGAGGAGAGGAGAGAAAGAGAAGAGTGCTGGGACAGTCGGAGAAAAATGTTCATTTACTGTAAGAAATTTGGTTGGTGGGCTCTGAGAGTGAGATGCCATTTGGATACATACCATTTGCTTTACTATATAGAAATTAGAAAATTAGAAATAGTTTTTTTTTTATTATTTATTTATTTCAATTTTACACCCCCTACCCGTTCCTTCCATGAATTATTCATAATTTTTGAAGAAATTATTAACCCTCAAAACATTTTTACCTATATATTATTATTCATGTATAGTCAAAATTATTTAATTATTTATTATGTTCTATTTTATTGATAACAAATGATCACTTATATTTTTATTTAGGGATAATTTTATTTACAATTAAGGTATGATTTATTTTGATATTGGTCCATAAAATTTGAGAATGCATTACCTACTTTCTTAAAGTTTGAAAAATGTCGGATACCACTCAAATGAAAAAAATGTCAATTTAATTTTAAAAAATAATTACGATCTATAAAATCTTTTTACATCATTTAAGTAGAGTTTATGAATGTATTTTATAAGTGTTTTACCCTATCTTAACTAGTATGAATTCTTTAAGCTAAGGTTTTGAAATTCTTGATGGCAAAAACAAAATCGGAAGGGGTGTCAAAACCAACGCTATCAAAGTGTCAAAGCGGATAATATTGTGCTAATATAAATACACTTTGATTTATATAATGTCAATACATATAAATCTTGAATTTTAAAAAATTATTGTGATTTTTTTATATATAATTAAGACTTTTTCTCCTTTTATTCACATTGAATGGTATTTATTAAATGATATAGTACTTACTAGACCCATTAAATTTGTAATGTAAAAGTGTGAAAGTTGTCATGGACAATATCGTGCTAGTATAAATATATTTTTATTTGTATAATCTTAGTATATATAATCTTTCAATTTTAAAAAGTATAGTAAGATTTTTTATATAATTAAGACTTTTTCTCGTTTTATTCACATTGAATGGTATTTATTAAATGATATAGTACTGACCCATTAAATTTGTAATGTGGAAGTTGAAACGAATATGAGTTGTTAATATATACTACGTGATCAACATTACAAAAAAAAAAAAAAAAAAAAAAAAAATCAAAATCAACATGAGATCACATATCAAGAATATGGAAGGCAATGCTATATCGGTTTTCGAAAACCACGTGCAAAATGGTCGTAGTAGATTGATCTGAAATTAATAATAGGGGATTTGACTTAGAATTCTCCCACGTGGTTTTTTGTGCTGTCCAAATCCAACGTTATTCATATGATATGCTAAAGGGATAAGCATGTGGCGTCGTGTATAATGTAATTAAATAAAGCAAAGCTGCCAACATTTATAAAAGTTTTTGTCTGTACAACAAGGCAATTGCCAACTAACATTATAATGTTGGTAGCTTCATTAAATAGATGATTAAATAATTAAATTATAGATAATTAAGGTATAGAAATCTTTTTAAATTAAATTATGATTAAATTAAAAGTAAATACATGTATTGTGATTTCCAAGCATCTCTTGTTTAATCTAATTTCTCATGCAATAAGCACATATGCATTTGCTGCATAACAAAAAACAAATTTTATTTTATTTAATCCAATCCCTATTAAGTATTGGGCTTTTTGAAAACTAAAATGTACATTTATTTAGCAATATATATATATATATATTCCAAATAATATTACAAAATAAATACAACAGTATTCTTAATTTACATGTACAGTCTCAAACAAATCCCTAATCTATTACAGATGCGTATAATGTATTGAAATTGGAATTAATTTCTCAATTGTTGCACGCCAAACACGACAACATCTTGCGACCAAAAGATTTAGGTGTTTTCTTTGCGGGCAAAACTACAATCTCAGATTCATCTCTGCCTCTTGCTTTGGCTTTCTCGCATTCATCGCAGAATTTCTTGTAAGCATCTTCAACATACTTTGCACCTTCTGCAACTGTCATCTTCTCCACAAGTTTGTGAGGGTAAATATCCTTCTTATGATCTCCTTTCAACGTCGCTGCCATTTGTACTAATGCTTGCTGGAAATCACTCAGTTCTGCTTCTTCTTTTGCCTGGGTCTCTCGCATTTTCACAGGCTCAGACAACGTAACTGCACTATGTCACATTGTTTTTCTTGTTACATTATTCATAAATGAAATAATCTTGTACATACATAAAATAAATATATAGAAAACTCGGTATGGAATATTAATGTTTAATCACCAGGGCAATCTGTTCTCGGAGTCTGTCTATTGACAACACCTTCAAAAGTTCCAGCCCAGGCATCTCGTTTTGTCAGAAACTCTTTTAGATTGAAAATCTTTTTCACAGTTGCTGGGATGGAGGAATGCTCGAACTGTGATATAGGATATGGTCCTGAAGGCCCATGCACCACTGTATTTTCATATAAATATTAGCTTCCATTATTTCTGCCTGGCCGAGGGAAGAAACTCATTATGATTATATATAAAGAAAGCATAAGAATTCTACAATCCAATAATGATAAAGATAATATCAAGCAATATATAATAATTTTGTACAATTTCTTATATCAATTCAAATTCTCAAGTTAGGTTATTGTTGTATTAATTTTTTTCTATGATTTATTATCCTAATATACATGCAAAGTACATGGTAATAATTTATTGAAAGAATGTATTTTGTCCAAAAACTACTGAATATTTTTCCAATTTTTAATATTAAGATTATTTAATGTTAAGAATTGAAATGAATGGCATGAATTATATTTGAATTACTCATACTTGTAAGCTAATGTATGAATTTACTTTACTTAATTATACACTATAAAACTAATTTAATTCATATTTAGGTTTAATTTAAGATGGGATTGAATGATAAGTAC
>JAXCLQ010037218.1:0-23431 GCA_035584115.1 Cedrela odorata | reverse complement strand
TAAGAGGTGTTTAGAATTGGTGATGGGAGAAGGAGAGAAAGGAGAAGAATTGAGAGGAAATGCCAAGAAATGGAAGGTCATGGCAGCCAAAGAAGGTGGGTCGTCAGATCAGAATCTCAAGGCTTTTGCTGATCATGTGGTTGGAGGATTTTGTAACTAGATTTTGTTTTGTTTGTCTTTGTTGTGGGATTTGTTTGTCTATGAACTATGTGATCACACGAGTTCAAGTTTAAGTTCAATGATATTTTATAATTTTAAAATGAGTTTCAGGTTTTGTTTGAAATTGTGCCTTATATAATCTACAATCTCTTGGAAGAAAAATGTAATAATGTTTGCGACATCAATGAAGTCTCACGTTTTTATTGAGTTCCATTATTTCAACTGTGATTACAATTAACATGTATTTTTAAGCATAATCCCATTTTATTTTACAAGTTAAATTGATCACGTAAAATTTAAAGTCTTTAAAACAATCTTCTTTTATCATAACTTTTACAAATTTTTAATGTATATATTTTAAATCCTTTACAATATATATATATATATATATTTATATATATTTTGATTCCAATCCCTCTGCAGATAGTAGTAGGAAAGTGTTAGTGATACTATTATATCTATCACATCAACATATGAAATGTCTTTTTTATTAAAAGCACATCAATCAGTGCTACCCATGACCCCCATTAATTTGCAGACTTTTCAAAGAATTAAATGCATGCTGCAAGGAAGAGATTGTCTGTGTATTTTAAGTTAAAAAAAATTTATTACTTCATAATTTAAAATAATTTATATAAAATTTTTAAATAAAATAAAATTTTTTTAAATTTTATTATTTTATTTTAAATATATATATATCGTTTTAAATTATAAGTAATAAAATTTTCTCAAATTAAAAGAAAGTTATGTCAACATAATTGCTATGGTATCAAAGAGAACTAACTTTGATATGTTGGTAGTTAATTATTAATTAATTGGTGACGCACGCGTTGGAACTCAAACAAATAAAAAATTGTCTATCAGCGTAGCATGCGAGAAATGTATATATCATCGCCACCATATTCTTCAGATCTAATTTTGAGAATGGCTTCCTCTCGAATATTAATATTTGCATTAACTGCGTATAAAACAATCTTGTGGATTGTAGAGCCGTACACATAACCTAAACGTAGAAAATAGGTCGGGCGACCGTGAATAGTGCAGGCCTAGGTCCTTGAAGGGCTAGGTCGGGCCTAAAGATACAGTCTCATCGTGTTCGGCCTGTGGCTTACAAGTCTACTAAATACTTAATTTAATATTTTTTTATTATTTATATTATTATTAGAGATTTTAACAAAAATTATAAAAAAGAGTTCAAATGTCGATCTGTTTAAAGTACGTATTGATATGTTTAAATAATGTATCAATTCGTTTGTCAATTTAAAATATTTAAAAAAGAAATTCGTCAAAAAGTATCAATCTTGTCTTCTCAATGTATCGATTTGCATTCAAATGTAGAATATTCAAAAATCAAAATTCAAATAATGGTTAAAAAAAAGTCAACTGTAACAAAAAAAAAAGGATCAATTTATTTTAAATAAATTAACGTTTTATTTCAATTTCTTCTCAGATTTAATTTTCTCATATTCTCTCTTCATTTTTTGTCAATTTCTCTCTTTTCCTCCAAAGTTACAAACCCTAATTTCGGTGATTCAAAGTCTCAAACCCTAATTACGCTGATTCAGTGCAAACTATAACGACTCTTCTATCTCTGTGTGAGTAAAGCATTATTCTCATTGGTACTATTCTTTTTCTTTCTTTCTTTCTTTCTTTCTAAATTCTAAGTTATCTTTTATTCTTTTATTTTTTGATTCCGTGAAATGGCCAAATTTGTATGCTGATTAAATTTATGATTCTATTTTTTTCATGTCATTCCTATTGAATGCAAATATTGAAATTATTTTTCTTAAACAATGTCGATTGAGCTAAATTTGGATGGAAGTGGATCTAGCTCTTTTGTAGTAAATGTTTCTAGTTCTAAAAGAACTAGAACATCAAGTGTTTGAGATATTTTTACATTAGAGTCTCAACTTAATAATATAACAGAAAAACTAGAATAAAAAGTCGTTTATAAGTTGTGTAAAGTTGTACCAAGTGTTGAGAGTGGAACTGGACATTTGAAATGATATATGACAAGATGCACTCAAATGCATAATCCCTAGAAGATCGTACTCAATCTTTACTTGCATTAAATATATCCAGAGGTAACATTGTTACTTGTTTTAGGTACTTACATTAAGTTATGAGAGAAGGAATGACTAAATAGATTGCATCGAGTGAGCATCCTTTCACCTAGGCAGAAGACAAACTATTGAAAATTTTCGTAAAAAAGTATGTTCAATCTTCTTTTAAATTAGTTCTTAGAAATACATGGAAAAGTAATTGTATGAGATTGTTAGGACGAACCAAAAAAAAAATTTGAATGCAACTTTTCATTCTTTTAAAGGTATTATTGCTATTACTTTTGATTGTTGGACTGGATATAATAGGTTAGGTTATATTTGTATTACTTCCCATTACATTGATAATAATTGGATGTTGTATAAAATATTTATTACATTTCGTGAATTATAATTTCTTTATAATGCTTATTTCATTTTCGGTGCAATGATGAGTGTTTTTAGATAATATGAAATACAAGATAAAAATTTTTAACGTTACTTTTGATAATGTGTCTGTCAATACTACTGCTATTGAATTGTTTACTAATAATATAATACCTATATGTAATTTTGGCGCACATTTTTTCATATAAGATGGTTTGTCATATTGTTAATTTGATTATGCAAGATGATTTAACTTTAATTAATTATCATATAGAAAATATTAGAGATAATATAATATATTTCATCATATGGTTCTAGAAGACAAGATTTTAATTCTTCCTTATTGCATTATGGATTATAACCTAGAAAATTCATACTTGATGTAAAAATTCATTGGAATTCTACATATTTGATGTTAAAATCTTGTGTTAATTATAGTGATGCAATTACTAATTTTTATAATAAAAAAGTGAGTGATATGTTATTGACTTCTAATGATTGGATTCTGACATTTAATTTTATGAATTTCTTAGAAATATTTTATAATGTTACATTGTCATATTCACATATTTATTTTCCAACTTCATGTTGTGTTTTTAATAATTTATTTGATATTAGTTGTACATTTACTATTCATAGAAATGTTAATGAGTTTGCAACTATTTGCTTTACTATGAAAGAAAAATTCAAAAAATATTGGAAGGATATTCTAATATTATTTATATATGCAGCAGTAATGAACCCTCGAATAAACCTTTCCTATGTAATTAAGTTAATAGATGCAATTGCAAAAAAATTGAATGTTACACTTGATATTGATAACTTTTCTTTTGAAAATTTTTTAAATAATATTTACATTCAATATGAGGGTATAGTAGGAATAAATACACTAATTTTTGAGTACAATGATGAACCTATAGCTAATACTCCATGAAAACTTTTAAGCACAATTACTGATAGATCTGCTTGCTCTTCTTCTTTTATTGGCCCTAATGAATTAGAAAAATATATTTCTACTAATTATAATTTGATGTTTAGTATAGAACAAAAAAGAAATTTTGATGTTTTGCAATGGTGGAAAGTAAATGAAAGAGTATTCTCTGTGCTATCCGTCATGACTCGTGATCTACTAATTCTGCCAGTGTCCATTGTAGCATTAAAATATGTTTTTAGTGTAGGAAACAGGGTATTGGATGAACGAAGATCAAGATTGTCACCAATTGTATTGGATTGTTTGATATGCTTAAAATATTGGGAGGATGCAGAATAGAGAATTTAGAAGCAAAACGATGACTAGGATGATGAGATGGAGGAGAATGATTCTATTGATGAAAATTAGTTTGTAATATTTAATATTTGTAATTTTAATATAAAACAATAAAATGGGTAAAGTGCAAATAATAGATGGTTCAATAGGTGCTAACCTAAATGGGATGTCCTATAATTATAGTATGCAAGCTCACCCATTTATTTATTCAATGATGATGTCAAATTCACTTGTAATATGATGTATGTTATTAAATGTGTTGAACTAAATAAAGATCGATATATATATATATATATGTTTTGATGATAATGAATACATGTTGTTAATTGTTTGTTAAAACTTAAAAGTGCAAAACTAATATTTCCAGTGAGAAAATTCTATCTATAAGCCAACAGATTGATACACAAAGTTTTGAGGATCGATATGCAGTTACAAAGGATCAATACCTTAATGTAAACAAATCGATACATATGATGTGAAGATTGATACATTGAAAAGATAGACACTTCAAAAGAAATTATAAGTTGAACCAGATCGATACATTCAAGTTAGAGACTTAAAAAAAAATTACAAGTTAGACCAAATCGATACATACAAAAAATCAAATCGATACATTCAAGTTAGAGACTTCAAAAGAAATTACAAGTTCAACCAAATCGATATATACAAGGAAACAAATCAATACATTCAAGTCAGAGATTTCAAAAGAAATTACAAGTTTGATCATATAGATACATTGACAAAAAAAGATCAATACTTTTTGTTGAGAAAAGTACCGCTATATTTGAAAATGACATCAATTCACAGGCTGGCCTAGGCCCGACATGGCCCACGTGGGTCAGACTTAATGGGCCGCCCGTGTAGGTCGGGTTTAATGAGCTGGGCCACTAAGTCTTAATGAGCTTCTATTTCGTGGGCCAGCTCGACTCGTTTGCCACCTCTAACCTAACCCATATGGGATACACAAAATAAATATATTAATTTTTTATAAGAAAAATAAAAAGTTTAACTCTTATCTTCAATTACTCAACTAGCAACACTGTCTTCTAGTTGTAAGAGTGACTTTAGTGGTGATTAGACCACAAGTTTCAATAACTCGAACCCAATAAATTGTGGACTAACGTGAATTGATATGATATCCTATGGCAAGTAGGCAGCGAGATTGCTACGCCTCGTCCATTCCTTCTAATTTCAAAAGATTAAAAGTAAAATAAACAAAAATCCTATGGTTCAATTAGTGCCTTATTAACAAAATAATAAAATTAATAATTACTCACATTGACATTTAACAAGATTATTGATAGTATAAATGTAACATTACTCAAATAATAATAATAATAATAAAAATATCAATCAAAAAATGATAATGTCAATTTAGATAATAACAATCATAAACCAATCACTAGCCATCATATATTTTGAGTTGAAAGATAAAGATGTCAATTGTAAAACAAATATAAATTAGCCTATAATGCATGATCAGTATATAAACAATTCCTTATGTAGCTAGGCTTTTATGTCCGTGGCATGGCATGACGCAAATTCAACCTTCCAAATATAATTATTTATAAAATTGTCTATTTTGATTTCTCAACCACTATTTAAAATTTTTTCTTGTAGTGAATATTTGTTAGGTTGATATTTAATATTAATTTATTTCATGTCAAAATAGTTGAGTTTGAGTCAATTTTTGAATAGTAAATAATAAATTGTGTCTAGTGACTCGCACAATAAATAGTGAATATTGACTATTTCAAACTATTTGTGTCGTGAATAATGAACAGTAACTTAGTGCCAACCTAACGCTTGAGTGACCAAATTTTCTGAGGAGCTTACCAAGTTAGCATTAACTTCTTGCTCGAGTTGTGAACAATGCTCATAAAAAAGTGATTTTTGTAAAACCTAATTTTTTTAGACACAATTTTGCCACCAAACCTTATATAATTATGCTATTTTGCTCCAGAAAGTAAGAAAGGCTTATTGCAATTAAAAGAGATTTGTTACAACTTATTTTCTTACCTTCTTCTCAAGAGAAACTTATTAAAATTCTTTAACGAACAAATTTTTTTCTTATTGTGTGTTTTTTTTATAAACATCACCATTACTGTTAACTCAAATTCAACTGCGAGAAGCCTTCAATTTTTTTTTTTTTTTTTATTGTTGTTGGTAGCTAAAATTCTAATTTTACGAACGTTCAAGGATTCCGTTGAGGAAAGAATTTCTCAGAATTCTAAAGATGGGATTACTTGAAGTGTTGAATTAGTTGGGATTTGATGACAAGAGTTCTTGTAAAAAATCATCGTTTGAAAGTTATTCTTTACTAGTAGAATATTTTTGTAGCTCTTGTATCAGCTCGGAGAATTTTCACTTGTGAAAATTTTTTCATAAGATTTTTTTTCGTTAATAAATTATTATTTCTCTGATTTACTTTTAGTTATTACTTAGATATTTGTTTCTTGTAGTGACTTTGTATTATTGAATTATCTTAGAACTATTGATTTAGAATTAACAAGTTTTAACTTGTTAATTATTTAAGTTTTTCACGATGAAAATTATCTGTCACTCCTTAAGTATTTTAGAGTTCAAATAAAGGTTTTTCAATGTTGATGTTGAAATTTATATTAAATCTAGCTTGAGATCAATAAATGAAAATTTTCTAAACTGCAACTATGTTAACATGCCACGAAAAATGGAAGCAAGCTTATTTCTAATATATTTATTCCAATGTTTAAATTAATTTTGTACTGAGTAGTGGTAAAAGTATAGTTTCTTTTTTGGGGATAACATCTATTTTTTTTTATTGTATTTTCCAGCTTGAAAAGGAAGAGGGTGTCGTGATATTTTGCTTCAACCAAACATGGAAGGTTTTTGGTTAATTTTTGGGTGTATGGCGTAGGTTAGAAAAGAAATGGTAGTTATGTTATTGGTTGCTAATTTGTTTTTGGAATATTTATGATTTACGATAGGGTTAGTGGGTTTTGTACTTTGTTCACTTAGTTGATAACTATGGTCTTTGAGAATAAAAGTAAATTTGAGATGAGAAAACTTTCTAGCTCATTTGAATCTAGCATCATGCTAGTTACTAGGAGCCTAGGTATCATGAGTTAGTTTTCCCCTAAGAAAAAATTATTGGAAGCCGAAACACTTAGATTGTTGCAGTTATGGCTAATAAAATTCCTTAGAAACTGAACCAATATAATCTTAACTAACTTAGGGAAGAATATAAGATACATATAGGTATGAGCTTACTCCCACTCAATTGAACCCAAATGTATTCAAGGTTTTTCTAGGTTATATGTTTTATCCAAGTATTATGGTTCGACTGATTTCAAAATTTATATCAAATAAGAGTGGTTGGTATTCATATCTAGTTGAGCTGGTATTAAAGGTGTTTTGGGACAAAAAAAATTGATTCAGATATTGGAAAAATTATTTGATTTTTTGCTTCGAACTTGCAAGAAGTATTTTCTCAGTGAATCTTCTTCACAGGGTGTCATATTTATTCGGTTATAAGAATCAAGTTATTTTTTACATGTACGATTACATTTTGTTACCTATAATTTTGAATTATTTTCTGATTTTTCTCATGTTTCCAAAGTCTTAGACCAACATTTTTTCCTCAGACTTAGAACCCAAAGAGAATATTAAGAAGAGTAATGCTACATGTCATAATTTTTTTCATCCAAAATGAAATGACACTTTTACAATTTCATCATTTATCTCACTATTCATTTGATGAATTGCTATATTTGCATTTCATGTAATAATAACAATGGATAAAATAAAATTATATGTGAGTGATGATATAATTGGGGGGCCATGAAAATAAAAAGTTAGAACTTTATTTTAAAGGATAATACAAGTTTATCATAAATAGTATAATTTTATAACATTACAAGTAGCAAATTAATATACACTTATAAAGACATTAAATAGGCTTAAATCAAATAAGAATGCATGGCCAAAATAAAACAAATAAAAAGAAACATGCAATAGCCTATTACCGTATATACATATATACATAAATATATCTCAATGGCTTTAAAAACCCATTTTTGCCTTTTCATTTTGGCATGCAGTTTGACTTAGCAAAAGAAAAAAAAATTGAAAGAGAAGCAAGAGTTTCAAGGGAGAACCAAGAAGAGTTTCACTTGCATGGGGAAGAATTGTCAAATTAAAACCAATTAAGAGAGGGGAAATAAGGTTTAGCCATGGGAGAAGTTGAGTTGAAGAAAAGTCGTGGGTGAAGAAATTGGCTAAATGAAAGTGAAATTTTGGCTAACTGAAGCGAGGAGAAAGGGAGTGAAGCTAAGATGAAGCAAAATCTGTGAGTGAATAGTGAAGGTTGGCAGAAATTAGAAGAGAAAAGGCTATTAATTGGCCAAAAATTTGAAGAAGAAGAGAAGTGGCTTGCCGAATGGTGAGAGGAGATGGTTAATCGAAGCAAAGAAAGAGGAAATAGAGGAGCTAGTTGGTAACAAGGCAAAAAATGGAGGAGCTAATCAGTAACAAGGGAAAATGGAGAAATTGGCCGGATATTTGGGAAAATTAGGTAAAGGTTGATCGAAAAAAGAGAGAAAGAAAGAGAAATAGTTTTGGCTGAGAAGAAAAAAACCGAACTAGTAAAGGGAGAGCCATTTTCAGCAGCTAAGGTAAGGTAAATTATGCTAACTTGATAATATGTGATTATGCATGTGTGATTGTTGTTTATGCATAGAATTGTGAAAACTTTGTATACAAATTATAATGGCTGAAATGATACATAAACTGAGATGTGTGGCAGTATATGGCTATGTTGAATTATGGTTATGTTGTGAATATTTGGTGTGCGAAATGGTGCCGATAGGTTTGTAAAGTGTTGATGTGAATGGAGTAGTATTACCAAAAAATTGGAATACAAACTTGTGACGCCGGTAGGTCGCAATTGTGTGTCCAAGTAAGGGATGAATTGAGTTGATCAAATGGTAATATAGGAGTGTTATAAGATGTGCATGGGGTAGCGCATATGAATAGAGTGTTGAATGAGTGAGAGTGCGAGCAAAATGCATGAGCATCGGCCATAGATAATTTCTGTGCAGAGTCTAATAAAATGGGGATTTCGTGCGTTCTAGACCTCGGATTGACAAACCATAAAATGTTACCGAAACTAGACACATAGGGGCACGACATATTTGAAAATTAAGTCAAGACATTGAGCGAGAAAATACAATTTTTTTGTTAGAATCGAGCTACCCTATCAACGGTTCACAACCGACTACACTAAATAGGGTGGCCAAAAACGGTTATAACATAAGCGTTCAGACTCTGAATGTGAATCCACAAGAAGTGGTAAAAACTAGACATGTAGAAGAATGTCTCTTGAGAAACTTAAATTGAGATACCTTACCGGTGCTATGTACCATGAATTTGAAATGGGTTGATGCGCAGTGAGCACTAGACTGATATCCGAAATGTGTACATTTAGTCTAGTCTTGTGGACGAGGGGTAGGTTACATGCATAATATAATTGTATACATATTTAATTACCATGAAATACTCTAACATATTAATATATATGTTGTAGATCATCCGACGACCCCATGATAAATTGAGTACACCACAGCTGACACGGTGAGTGGGTGTTTGTTCGTATATATATGTATGTGTGCACTTGAAATAAGTACTAAAATCATACATGATGTACAAATAATTTAAATGATGCTAAATTATGTTAGGAAGAATCTAGAATGATTGTGTTATATAGAGATAATCAATTGTAAAGAATAATAATTTGCTATGGTTTATGCATAGGAAATATATGTAGGTGTGTATGTGAAATCAATACCAAAATTATATATGAATTAGATTGATTGAAGAACTATGTACAAGTGCCTTGTTATATTGTAATTGATATAAAAAAGAATAAGGATATTGTGATTGGAAATGATTATGGTATATATATATATATATATATATGGTATGGTAATACCAAATGAAGAGAATGAGATGCTTTATCTTGTGAGCTGTTTGTGTATTATAGTTGAAAATTTAGTACAGGGAGACAGCGATACGTAACACCCCTAGTAATTGAATTATGACTTTGGGGACGGCGGAGCGTAACACCCCAAGGGTACTTATAGTTTATTTCTGTGTATTAGGGGGATGATGATATGTAATACCCCTAATCACTAGTATTAATTAGTGTTTGAGGGGACAGTGATGCGTAACGCCCTTAAACACCGGTATGCCGTGAATGATGTGTATTGACTGTTGTTTGCAACTGTGAGAAATGTTTTCTACAGATGTATGGGTTTGTTATATGCGTACAGATATTTTATATGAATATGTACTTAATGATAAAATACGGATATACATGTACAGGTACAAGACATGATGTAGGGTATAGCATCCACTCACTAAGTCAAGTAGGACTCACCCCTCTCCCTTTCCAGTTTTGTAAGATCTTGTAACTTGGTGAGTAGATAGAGAAACTTGGAGACACGATGTAGAGGAGAGGTCATCAGTCGCAGTCACCACTGTGTCAGGTCCATCTTACATAGAGATCAACAATTTAATTTGCTTTTTGTATGTTATGTATTATATATTGTTGAGGTATGAGATAGCATATATATAAACTGACGGATGTACAGTCAATATTATTCTGAGATACATTGCATCATTTAAGATTGTATATATGTATATGTGTTAGCAATGACGACATGATGACATATATATATATATATATAAACTTGATATAAGTCTGATTATAATTGGATGTGAATAAATTGTGTAAGGCTTAGGGTGATGGGATGGATTTATCACCTGCCGGTAATATCCCAGATTTGAGATGTTACATGAATGTTAGATTATTTTGGATAAAATTTTGAAACATGTACCATTACATTATTAAAAAAAAATGCACTTATGAGTTTGTAAACCTTGATTCAAGGCAACTTTTAAATAATAAGTATTTATTTAAGTGACAACCGATTTATTTGTTTATTTTTTCGCCCCAAAATTTTATAAGCCCATATTTTAATAGTAAGAAATATTGATGTATTATTTTCTTAATCAAAACTTTCTTGTAGTTTTATTATTTAAATTGATAATACCAAGATTTTGAAAACCATACACTTTAAAGGAATAGTATCTTTAAGTTCAAAAAATCTACGAGAAACTCTTGAGTTAATAAGACATATCATAAAGAGTTCAAGATCAAGATAAAAAAAATTCAAGTTTTAAGACATCGATTTAAATATTTTTCAGCGTTTATTTTGTAAAGATGGTATGTTTGATGTGATGAAAGTATAGTAAACATGAGATCAAATAATTTTTCAATCTTGTTTTCGGTAAAAATTTTAATTTGTTTGATCTTTTTATTCTTGGTGAAAAATAAATATATCAAGTGTTTTAAAAAGTAAAAATTTGAAAAATTTTAGTGTGCATTTGCAAATTTCAAGTAAATAATGAACTAAATGAATAGTAAAAGAATGAATTCAAAATAGGGTAAAATGAGGTAATGAATAGTTTTCTTTGAAATCTATTTAATCTCATATGAAACTCATTTTAACAACTTTTTTTAATTAAAAAATTTATTTCTAAATATTCAAAGTGTTTTAAAGTTCTTGAGCTCGTATTTGTACATTATTCATTACAAACACATATTTGAGCTAAAATTTGTGAATTCACTCTTTCAGAAAGTTTTCATTGTATATTATTTTCTTCTATTATGTTTGAGATTTATGAGTATTGAAGAACACGTGAAGAAATGGTTTGAGTGATACACTACATTATAAAGGTTAAATGACACTTTGAAGTCAATTATTGTAAGTAACGTTTAAATAAGTCAATTGTTTGTAAAAGATTTAATACATATATATACATACATAAACACACACACACACACACATTTGTATGTATGTATGTATGTATGTATGTATGTATGTATGTATGTATAATAATTACAAATACACTTATGAAATTGTGATGCAAATTGCAACTCCCAGCTAGAAACTTCATCTCCACGTCAAAATCCCTGCAAAGACATGACGGAAAAGCCACCTAATAGAACTAAAGATTAAAGGACAGCAAAAGAAGGCATGCAGAGAAAGACTTGCAGATTTAGATGCTGGTGGAAGAAATTGCAAAGATGAAAAGAATGTTTCAAAGCAGTTCTTTCGGCCCAAAAGTGGCTACACCCTCAAAGGCAGTGAAAAGTGACACTCTAACATCTTGTAAGCTGAAAATCATTAAGTAAATCCCTAGCAGAATATCTCCAAGAGAAGATATACTACTGCGAAGAAAGGGAAGGGGAAAGTCCCTAATCACCCTCTAGAAAGGCCTGTAATATGCAAGGATAATAATATTCATTTTCAAATATTTGCATTTGCCGAATAGGTCAATGATGAGTCGTAAACGGAGGTTAGAATGCTGCTTAAGTTGGGAAAACATGAGAAGAGTCATCATTTAAAAACTTCGGAAGTGGAGAAAGGGCTATAAGCAAAACAAATTTCAAGGTGAAGAAAGTAAGGGTCATGTTAGAGGGATCAGATATATCGAAGCCTATGTCAGGAAAATAGTGAAGGACTTGGAAAGTAAGAAGAAACGGGATCGAAGAAGAAGTGCTGAGCCAATATCTTATTCAAAATTTGATTCCAAATCCCCTTTTCTCCTAGAGAATCTTGGATCTTATTCTCCCTAGGAAGTTAAAGATGCCCCAAATAACTTCATTCATGATAAAAATTGATTCATCTCTTCGTATAGATTTTTTCAGGAAGATGATGTTGATATAGGAATTGAATAAACCCTAGATGTGTCATTTGTTCTCGTTAATGAAGCAAGGAAGAAAAGAAAGACTTAAAAATTTTGTCATGAAATATCATGATGAGGTGATGAAGTTGAGAGCTTATCTGATGATATCATGATTTAATATGAAATTAATCATATTATAATATATTTTGTATGTTTTCGATGATGATTAAGTGTATTGTAAATGTCAAGCAAATATGTGATGATAAAATTAAATTAAACCTGTTGAAAATCAAATAATGTGTACATAAGTATACTTGTAAGAAATCATTAACAAATTTCCATGAAAAGCCCTTTTAAAGTTAAACATGATTAATACATTAAAGCAACGGATTGATATATGTAGTGAATGGATTAATACTATTGGAGAATAGATCAACACTTTTGAAACAGGTCGATACCAAAAAGTATGGAGATTGATATGCACTAAGGCAGAAGCTTCAGTTGAAATACTTAAGACATATATATCGATACCTAAAGAAAGAAAATCGATATGTGCAGAACATATCGATTCCTAAGCCAGAGGAGATCGATACATATCTTGTCTAGAGAGTTGTAAAATATTTATAAAGCAGTTCAGATCGATACCTCAAAATGGAAGATAGATATATATCTTGTTTAGAGAGTTGTAAAATATTTACAAGGCAGACCAGATCGATACCTCAAAATGAAAGATCGATACATGTTTTGTCTAGAGAGTTATAAAATATTTACAAGGCATACTAGATCGATACCTCAAAGTGGAAGATCGATACATTGAGATTCTAAAGAGTTTGAAATAAATTACAAAGTGAACCAGGTTGATACGTAAAGGAAAATGAATCAATACTTGAGACTCAAATTCAACTTTCGTACAAAGGGATCGATACATTGCAAAAGGGATCGATACTTCTTCTTAATTTAAAGTTCAACATTAACTTCTGCAGCATTTATGGCCAACATTTAATGTGCCAAATCAAGCCATTGGACACAAGAGTCTTTACAAAGAGAATGAATATAAATAGAAGACAAACAAAAAAAGAGAAAAAGACAATGCATTATTGTGATTAAATCAAAAGACATTCTCAACGTAAACAGTTTTACTTTCTTTCACTACTGTAAAACTTTCATTTCTTATTGTGAGAGAATCTTTCTTTGTACGAGCATATTGATACATTTACTCTAGTGTGAGAGCTCAAAAAAAAATTTTATTTATGAAATTGTATTGGGTACATCTTCACCCTAAGTAAAAAAGATTATTGTGGGTTCTCTTCACCCATGAGAAAGCAAGTGTACGGTTGTCCTTCACCTCAGAAGGAGTTGTAGTGGGTTTCACTTAACTCGAAGAAACAAAGAGACAGTTAGACCTCGGTGGTGATTCATAACCGAGAAAGTGGACATAGATCAAGCTTTGCTAAACCACTATAAACGGTGTGTTTGTTTTTCTCTCTCAACTATTTATCTGTTACATTGTGTTGCATTCATTTTTAGTTTCAAAATTTCTCAAAACCCAATTCGCCCCCCCTCTTAGGTGTTGTCAACTAGGCCAACATTATCATCATCTCTTAGCGATAAAATGTCTTAAAAAAGGGCTACGAATAGACAGGGGATGGTATGCTGTTCATAAGCTATCCATCACCACTTATGAAATGGCTCAGAAGCAGCTGTTGGATGAGATTGAAATTGAGGATCAAGTCATCCTTAAAATGATAGAAGAAAAGACAATGGGTTCATCCTTAAAATGATAGAAGAAATGACAATGGGGTCATCCTTATGTGAAAAAATGCGTTTCTTGAAATTGACAACAAGAGGAGACAAAATGACAGAAGAAATTTTTCAGATTTTGACAAGAAAAGAAGTCGATTGTTGAACCAAGTCAGGTCGAGGAATAGGAGGGATGATGTCCCTCCAAGAGGATAGCACTCTTCAAGAAGGGATTATATTAGAAGGGTGGGTAAAATCTAAGAAGCAAAGAGATTCACGTTGCTCAATACAACTCTCTCACAAATCCTTTAAGAAATTAAAAGGCAGGAAACTTTGTTGATAGAATCTCACCCAATAAAAATAAAACTGAATGGAAGTGCAAAAAACAAGTTTTATGAATTTCATCAAAACACTGGATATATAACGGATAAATGTTTCAACCTCAAAAACCATATTAAAGTCATTGTCAGGAATAACTACTTGACAGACTTTGTGGCAGATAATAAGGAAGAGATTGGAGCCCCAGATCAAACAGTTGGACATGAAGAATGACATGAGTATCAAATAATAATGATCTCAGGCAGGTCTACGTTGGTACAAAATTTAAATAAGGCAAGGAAAAACTATTTAAGATATTTTTTACCGAATTCTGCCTTAGATGCGCATGTTATTAACATAAAGGTCGAGAACATTACAACTATCAATTACAATGGGGGACATGCCTTATCAAAAAACCACAATAGTTGAGTTTCATGTGGTAAATCTCAAGATGCCTAATTCAATGATTCTTGGAAGACCTTTCCTCAGGTCTACAAGACTGGTAGAAAGTTTCTATCACCTAAAACTAAAGTTCCGGGAAGGAAAAAGTAACAGTATAGTATAAGTATAGTCAGAGGAAGCCAAAAGGAAGTCTTTTCATGTTTTGCGCCACCTCGTCAAAAAGTTCTTACTACATATCAAAGCATCCTTTAGTAGAAAGTTTGAAGACCAAGGATGAAAATGCAGAGCAAGGACGGATAATAAAGAGTTTAAACAGGAAATTGAGTCAAGGTAGTATGTCGTCAACAGTAGAACCCATTAAGGAATTGGAGTCTATAGTCTTGAATGATAATACTCCAAAAAGTACAATTAAAATTAGGTCGCATTTGCCCAAAAAATAAAAAGTATTGCTCAGAGATATCTTAAGGCAACAAATGGATGTGTTTGTATGGACCCATGAAGACATGTCAAGGATTAATCCTCGAATAATCTCTCATTTACTCGTAACTTATCTCAAATTCAAACCCGTGAAATAGAAGAGACAAATGTTTAAAGCAGAAAGAAGGGAATCAGTTCGTGTTGAGGTAGAGAAGTTAATAAAAGCTAAGTTTATTAGGGAAAAAGCCAAATGAAAAATGGAAGATGTATGCTGACTTCACAGACCTGAACAAAACTTGTCCAAAAGATAGCTTTCCCCTCTTTAGAATAAACCAACTGATAGATTCAACAGCGAGACATGAACTTTTGAGCTTCATGAATGCATTCTTAGGGTATAATCAAATAACAATGTATGAATCAGATCAGGAGAAGACCGCATTCATAATTGACCAGGGGCTATATTGCTATAAATTTATACCTTTTAGATTGAAGATTGCAGAGGCCACATTCTAGAGATTGGTTAATCAGGTTTTCAAACCCTTGATTAGTCTACCATGAAAGTCTACCATGAAAGTCTACATTGATGATATGATTACTAAGTCATTAAAGGCTCGAGACCATTCAAAACATTTGGAAGAAACCTTCTCCAACCTGAGGAAATATAGTATGAATTTTTTCCCTGAGAAGTGTAAGGGTTGATCTATGGCCTAATCATGCATTAAAGCTCTTAAATATTTCATGCATCACATGTACGAATTTAAAACATATATCTAATATATGTTGAAATCAAGTTAAAATATCAAACATACATTTTCTTAGCTTGATAAATTAATGAAGAACAAACTTAAAACTATAAGCTCTCTTCAATCTGCACCACTAAGTGCATCAACGAAAGTTTAACCAAATGAGAGAAAATTTCTTTTAATTTCCAACTCTTGAACGTGAACAATTTCTTCCAAAAATTACATTGAATTGGATTTAATCCTCTTTTTATACTTAGGACCCTTTGACAATTTAATTGTACAAACCTTTTACAAAATTACTAATTACAAAATTTGCTTTCCTTAACCATTAAGAAAACTATTTGTATTAGTGTAATATTAATTTATAATTACATGTGCAAATCCTTTGCTAAAGCAATAATTATAAATTTGTTAATTCTTATCCATTAAGGATACTATTTGCATTAGTGGAGTATTAATTCATAATTAAGGCAAGATTATGAAAAATAATTTCTCATAACATTTTGGTCCTTGGATAATCAATATTATCCATTAAGCGTGTAATTTACATTAAATCATATAAAAGTATAAAAAGATTAATTATTTAACAACTTAAAGAATTCTTAATATATATATATATATATAACACTATTATATATATTTCGATTCCATATTACTCCTAAATGTGCTAGCCCTTATCTAAATAATATTTAACATTCTCCTATAACTTTATAATGAATAAGGATATTGGTGTGATCATGAAGGATCACTGTGGGTTAGTCGTGAGTTGTATTAGAACTCTTCAGATTTGAATTATTCAACAAACTCAACGACTATAGATAACATTTATCAATGTGCCACTACCCCTAAACCACAATGAAGAATTTCTTCATCAAACCTTACTTTGATTGTATGTATTGTGTGAATAAAATCTTTCTGTTGTCTAATCCTAATCGAGAAAAGATTCATAAATGTAAAAACCCTAGTCTCAATTTTTTTGCAAAATATCGATTAATGTGTCCTGAACTTTCTGACACGAACTCTTCGTGTTAGTTTTCTAAAATTTGCTATTGCTAGAGATTTTTAATTTTAAACATTTACTGACACTCATCTAAAAACTCGACTCAGTAAAAATTAGCAAAAACTCTCGCTTTAATTATTGAGTCAACAGATATCATCTTGACTATCATTCGAAGGTTACTATGAACAACTCATAACCAAATCAACTTTTATACAGGACATGGCTAGTCCCGTACGTATACACCATATGAATTAAGCGCATCCATATGAGCCCCAACTCTAATGTCTCAGGTTAGAAGATCACTTTACATATTAGTATAATCTCACGATAAATCATTGACTACATGCATAATACTTGATTTATCATTCTTTGGTCACGTTTGGTCACGTTTGAAAAATAGTTCTCTAACTATTTCTCCATACCAATGCCCTTATAACATGACTCTCACTGTCACCCGTACTAATATCATCTCATGACATTAATCGACGGCATCTAGTATTCCCACTATGTGATATATTGCCCAATCAATATCATGTTCATAGGAAAAAACTTTGATAATTTTATTTAACCATTAAATGAATTATCTAAACATTTCACATACATACTTTATTATATAGTATGATTCAAAAAAGAAATTAGCTTATGTGTGTGAATAGAGAACTTTTCTTTCATTAATAATATAAAAAAATACAAGATCTATAACCCTTAATCAGATAACACGAAAAAGTGTGCATTTGAAGTCGAGGCAGACAAATTCCTGAGGTATATGGTCAGTGAACGGGGAATCGAGGCTAATCTTTAGAAATATAGGCAATATTAGAGCTTAAGTCCCCAACCGCACTCAAAGAATTACAAAGTCTAATAATGAGTCTAACCGTACTAAGTTGGTTTGTGTTCAAACCTATAGATAGATATTTCTCATTCTTTCAAATCATGAGGAAGGGAAAAAAAGTTGAATGAACAAAAAAGTGTGAGAATAGCTTTCAGGAGCTTTAGTAGTACCTTGCATCGGCACCATACCTGACAAACTCCAAGATTGGAGATGTGTTATACCTTTATGTAAATTTGAATGACCATTTCGTAAGCTTAATGTTGGCAAAGAAAGATTTAGAGAAAGTTTATCGGCCTATTTACTATACCAACAAGGCAATACTAGCTACTGAGGCAAGATATTCTTCTATTGAGAAGTTGGAATTGGCATTGACAGTCGCGACAAGGAAGTTAACACCCTACTTTTAAGCTCATTAAGTGGTAGTTTTAACAAATCAACCCTTAAGACAAATCCTCCATTGACCCAACTTGTCTGGGCGACTTGTTAATTGGCCGATTGAGCTCAACGAGTACGACATTTGCTACAAGTCGAGAAAGGTTATAAAAGGGTAAGCCCTAGTAGATTTCTTAGCAAAGAGAATAATATCCATACATTTTTTTATTCAGCAAATTGCGAAAAGCTACTCAAATCAAACCCAAGATAATTCACCTAAGCTAGACAAGTTAGGCCTAATGTGGAAGTTATTTATTGATAGAGCCTCAAATAAGGAAGGAAGGGGTGTAGGGATAATTCTAGTCAGCCCGGATAGAGCTAAAGTAATGTTTGTTAAGGTTTGACTTCAAGGTAACCAATAACAAGGCAGAGTATAAAGCACTGATTACAATGATCATCCTGGCTCGAATGTTAGGGATCACATGCCTAAATGTTAATAGTGATTCCCAATTGATGGCAAATATGATCAATAGGCATTTCCAAGCTCGTGAAAGCAACATGCAAACCTATT
Organism: Cedrela odorata; assembly: GCA_035584115.1. Taxonomy (NCBI): domain Eukaryota; kingdom Viridiplantae; phylum Streptophyta; class Magnoliopsida; order Sapindales; family Meliaceae; genus Cedrela; species Cedrela odorata. Next base: position 4,454 of record JAXCLQ010037218.1, on the reverse strand, counting down.
TAGATAAAGCAAAACAGCTCTTAGGAACCTTGAAAATGGTTATGTTAAAATAAATTTTAAGATCAGAGAATTTAAGAGTGAACATCTTAACCAAATTAGTCTCCATGTTTAAAGGAAAAGTTTTTGCCTTAATTTTTATTGAATTTTTGCAACAAAAAAAAAACACAGAAGTAAGAAGTAACCAACCCATTATAGTCGAGCTTAATTCCTACCTTTATTGGATGGAAGAAATAAGGTTTTATATCTAATAAGGAAAGCTCCCGGAGGATAGAAATGAAGTAAGAAAGATTAAAAATAGGTTTGCGAGGTACACTATCATCGGTAGAAAACTGTACAAACAAGGATTCAGTATTCCTTATCTAAGGTGTTTGAGACCTGAGGAAGTTGTACGGATTCTAGAAGAGATCTATCATAAATCATGTAGTGACCATGGGGGAGCATATTCCTTAACACACAAGGTTTTAAGGCAATGATACTACTGACCCATTCTCCTACAAAATGCAACTTAAGTTGTAAAAACTTGTCATGAATGTCAGATACAGAGCGACATAGTGAGACAATCCCTTAAGAAATTAACTTCTTTGATAAGCTCTTTGCCATTTGTTCAATGGGGGTTGAATCTTATTGGCCTATTATATGTTGCCTGGGCCAATACAAAGTACACAGTAGTGGCAATCAACTACTTCACTAAATGGGTAGAAGCTGAGCCATTAGTTAGTATCATTGAGAAGAAGATCACGACTTTCATCAAGCAGAACATCATCTATCAATTCGGGATACCTCAAGTGCTAATTGTAAACAACAGAAAACAATTTAAATTTTATGAATTTCTACTTAGATTTCTCAATTCATCTCTAGTTTGTGACATCAGCCCATTTGAAAGCTAATGTACAAGTAGAAACTGCAAACAAGGTGATCAAGAAAGCACTCAAGAAGAAACTTAAGGAACACAAGGGTGCTTGAATTGATAAGCTTCCAAAAGTACTTTAGGCTTATAGGACAACCCAAAAGTGGTTATAGGTGAAACTCTTCACCTCTTAGATTTTGAATGTGAAATAGTAATTTCAATCGAGGTCAGCTTACCAACTTTTTAAGTCAACAACTACAATAAAGAAGAAAATGATCGTAACATATGTTTGGATCTAGATCTGCTTGAAAAGAAGAGAAATCATATGGTAATAAAAATAGGAACCTATCAGCAAAGAATGGCTAAGTATTACAACAAAAATGCCTGACGTCACACATTCTAAGTTGGAGACTTAGTCTTGAGATAGGTTATCTTGAACATTAGAATGCCAGGAGAAGGTATTCTCGGAGCTAACTAGGAAGGGTCTTGTAAGGTCACTCAGATTCTAAGACCTAAAATATACAAGCTAAAGTCTCCTAATGGAAGCATGGTTAATAAGCCGTGGAATGCGTAACAGCTTAATATGTATTACACCAAGGCATAATTTTGAACTTCTAAAAACTTTTGTCTTAAACATAATACAAAGATCTCATTTGTATTCAACGTTCTAACATCTATAAGATTCTTCATGATGAGGATACACTAACGATAAAGTTGTCCTTGAAGTATAAGGAAAATAAAATCTCGTTCATCTCGGCGTAATATTATCCAAAAACTCGAATAAGTTTTGAGCTTAACCTTAAGAGGTATAAGAATAAAATGGTTCCTAGATGATCACATTTCATTCATCTCGAGATAATATTATCCATAACTCAAATAAGTCTTGAGCATGATCTTAAAATGTATAAGAGTGAAATAGTTGACAAATGATTACGTTATATTTATATTAGGGTAATATTATCCAGAACTCGAATAAGTCTTGAGTTCGACCTCAGAACGTACAAGGGTTTAATGATTCTCAAATAACTACGTTTTACGATTTCATGTCAAGATAATAATATCCAAGGTCAGTATAAGCCTTGAGCATGTGACATGTTAGGGTCTATATGGTTTTTGTATGAAGATGTTCACTTTTAAGAAAATAAGTTTAAAAGACTGACTTGTGAGGCTCAAGTTTTACGTTTTTAGCTTAAATCAAGTTAGATCTTTTAAGTTATTTACAGTAATAGAAATTTTCTAAGTTATACATCAAGTTTAAGTGTAGAAGATTGGTGTGAGATACTCAAGTTTTACGTTATAAGTTCTCAATTTAGGTCAGATCTTTCAGGTCATCAATTTTCATTAACTGAATTTTTTATAAGTTATATAAAGATTCTAAGTATGGAAGACAACTATTAAGTGAAAGATGAAAGAAGGTCAACATGAGTTATCAAAAAGAAAAGATTTATGAATTGTACTTCATTTATTTCCAAAAAAAAAGTAAATTTATTTTTCATCTTCTCTGTTGGTCTGGTACTCAATTCGATTTGGGGGAGTAACCTTTAAGTTGTCAAAAGGTACTTCATCCTTTGAAAGAATATCACAAGATAAAGCTTCATTGAGGAATGGGGGCTATTGTTCTAAGGCCTTATATAGCCACTTCAGGTCGAAATCAGGTTACTGACCTTGAAAATTCTTGCGGGTTAAATCAATGCCTTCATTGACCCGATCCATAGTAATAGCCTTGACAAGCCCCTCAGCCTCTTCCAATTTGATAGCCAGGGACTTGGACTTTTCTTTTTCAACCTCCAAACTTCGCTATAGTCATTAGCATTTCTCATCAAAACCTAATTAAAATCCCTGACACTTCGCCCTGAACTCGTTTATATCAAATTCAAGAGTATTTATCATTTTGTTTGTTTTGCTAGAGAAAACTCGGAGGTTGCGACCTTGACCTGAAGCTCTTCCATTTCCTAGTCATATTTTTCCTTTTAAACTTTAAAATGAGTTCTCTCTATGGTCAGCTACTTCTCAATGTTTTCTTTATTATCGATCAACTAGGCATTTTAAATCACCAGTGTACCTATGGCATCCCTCTCTACGGAGCCTCGGTGCACAATCATGGCATGTTGGATTTGAGCAGATTATATGAAGCAATTAGATATTAAGCAAAAGGAAAGAAGACATCATCATATGAAAAAAGTGTTTGTTAACTTACACAGTAGAGTCATTTTTTTTTCATATAGTTCAGTATTGCACTAGTGTCAAAAGAGAAGAGGGTATTTAAGTACTAAGGAGAGATGCATATCGCCTAGTCATTGATGGTAGGGATGAGGTGGGCATAAAACTCCCTTTTCTCCTCAAAGAGGTCCTTAGCAGTGAGCTTGGAGTGGCCCGAGAGGAGCTGCCCTTACTAGTTTTCTTAGTCAGTGGTCCATTTTTCTTCCTCTGCTCCTCCTCATTCACGTCTACCTTCTTCTTCTTGCGCTTCCCTTTATCCAATATGTAGCCAAAAGGAGGTGACAAGTTGCTTTTGGAGATTACAATTTCAGTGGAAAGATGAGAAGGGATGCCCTTGGGAACGAAAGCCTCTTCAACCTTTTTGCCTTAAGCTAGCTTCTTCAGGGCATCCAAGGGATTTTTCACTTACTTTTTGGGGGTCATTTCTCCTGCTACAAGAAAGAACTAGGTAAGGGTAAATTATCATAACCTAAAATGAAGAGTAGAGAAAAATAAACTACTTACCAAAGACGACTATTTCCAAGGCTAAGTAACACTTGAAAGCATAAAAACCCACGAGACCTGATGAGATCAGATCAGTGTCAGAAATGAGGTACTTTTGGTTTGCATTAAGGTAGCCATCTCAACTCTCTCAATAGTTTTGGCTTATTAATCTAGGTGATTGCATCCCCAAACAATTTAGGTACCTGAACAGTGTTAAAGTACCACTCACCACCAACAAAAAATCATTTATTTTTCCAATCCTTGTTATAGGATGAATTACCCGTGATGGGATTGACCTTTTCGGGTTAGGTTTGAAGGTAGTACCACCCTGAGTTTTTCATTGGGTTCATCTTTAACAAGTACATGTATTCAATCTCTTCAATCGTGAGAGTTAAATCCAAGATTTTGCTCTAGAGAACATATAGACCCAACAAGATTCTCTTTTATTATTAAGGTTCAATTGGTAAACGGCAATTCGAAAAGACTCAAAAATCCTAACAAAATAGCCTTGGAAGGGAAGTCTAATACCAAGGTGAAACAATCTTTTATTAAAGGAAATTTCACCATCAAGGGGAAAAGTAAAAAGCTCATCCGCCTTAGGAACCCTAAGGTAGATGTCCTCTGGGATATTATAGTAATGGGTGTAAGTTTTGTTGGAGATATGCCCTAGAACCAATCGTGTCATACTATTTAGGGATATCATCCTTATGTATATATAACTTTGTAATTAATTATAAATTAGTTTATGATTAATAAAATGGCGTTTATATCATTTTGCATATCCAGTTGTGTATATATATTATATATAAAATGCATAATGAGATCTCATGATATCAAGACTCTATCTGCAAGGAGTTGTAGATATGAAAACAGAGTCTGATTTAGATACATCCGAATCAATTCT
>JAXCLQ010037207.1:0-23441 GCA_035584115.1 Cedrela odorata | reverse complement strand
CCTTACATCACTTATAATTATCTTGAAAATAAAAGAGAACTAAAATCATGTACTTAGGTATATATATATATATATATTTATGGCATTTTATTACATAAGTGCCGATTTAACTATACGTGCGTACTAAAATAAATTTTCTCGAATCCTAACGCTTGCAAATATTTCACTAATAATGGAATCAAATAAGATTTAATTATGTCGAATTTTGTGAGTTCTAAATTATAAATACATCTAGTTGGTTGATGTTTGTTTAAGCCAACTAATCAAGCCTTGACATATGGATTGCTTTTGATCATTTAATGAAATGAAAAGGCAAGTAGGCAAGTGGGTATTGTGTAGGACGGCTGTGCAAGGAAAAACACTCAAGTGTTGAGTGTAGAAAATAAGGATTAGGATGCTAACTTGCCTTCTCCTGCAACATAGAACTAAAAGCTTCTTCTTCTTCTTCATTCTCTCTGAAATATCAAGAGAACCATTCCTTAGAGAAGATGATGGTGGGTGCTTAGTTGTGAATCAAAAACCAAAAAAGGAAGAAAGAAGTTATAGAGAAAAAGCTTTGGATTAGCTTGGTGAAGCTAATACCCATAGCAAGGAAATCTCAAACGAAGTCGGAACCATTATCGCCCACCCAAAGTGTGGATACACCTAGAGGCAAGTGAGGAGATTGGCTTGCTATTACGAACTGCAAATCAAGAAGTACGATTTCTCAACTTTGCATTTATGTTTAAAATTATTTTAAAACCTCAAAATATACATGTGTATATGTTTAGATCTAGTAGGGAGCCTTTTTGCATATCTATGAGATGGTCATGGTTTCTCCAACAGTGGTCACGTGCCCAAGAATCCTAGAAATACAGCCTCATTTCCTTTAAATCTTAGAAACATAGCCTTGTTTCCTTCATGTTTTTCACAGAAGAAAGATAGACAGTTAAAGGTTATTCTAGGACCACCAATAACTTAGGTGGTTATACCTACAGTCTCTAAACCCAGGTGATTATTTATTAATTGCCTAAGTCAACCAATTACACTACAAAATCAACCACAATAAGTAAAGAAAATGGAAACTTATTGTTTATAATGAGAAGCAGTTGAAAATTGAAAGTTTTACTACTATAATTGTTAGAAGCACGAAGAAATGACGGTGTAAAGGTGAAGACAAAAAGAAGTGAAAAAGTGGGAAAGAAAGGTATTTAAAAGAGTGAAAAAAGCATGAAGAAATGACGTTGATGCATGTTACAGATTTAGAGATAGGATTGTGCCACATCATAATAGAAGCTGAGGGGATATTTCTCAATTATGAGAAGGAGAGAGGCCATTATTAGGGACAATAAGATCTCTTGGGGCCCACAGCGTCACAATCCCTAGATTAAGTCACCATTTGTCACGTGTTGGAAATGGATGGACTTCAAGTTGAGTATTTAAGTGTGACGAGGGGCTGCGCCTTTTAGAATGGGTATTTTTAGTTTTTGTCAAAAAAACAAATATTTTTGACTAAAATTGGGGGGCTTGATGTTGGGTATGAATGAAACAGGCTAGAAATTGTGCTATGTTTTGTATTTGCAATGAAAGCATGACGTGCGAGATCAGTTCCCGGGCACTCGACCACCACTAAGGAAGCCACACCCATCTCACGGATGTGCGAAAAAGCTCCCAAATAGATCTAGACATGTACATATATGTATTTTGGTATTTAAAACATTTTCAAATAAATTCAAAGTTGAGAAGTCTTATTTCTTTCCTTTACAAACCAGAATAGCAGGTGAACCTTCGCACGTCCTTCCAAAGGTGTTCACATGTAGGTGTTGGTGACGGTGATTCTAGCTTCTTTATGGGATCTGCAAGGTTGAGCTTCACCAAGCTTAATCAAGCTTTCTTTCTCTAGCCTCTCTCTTTTTCCCTTCCAGTTTTTGGTTCACAACTAAGCACAGCTATCACTCTACTCTAGAATGAAGCTCACTGGAATGAAGAAGAAGAAGAATGCTCTCTCAGTTTCTCAAACTTGTAGAGGCAGTATCCAATACTTGGCTTATACAAAACTTTTCAAAGGTTAACACTTAACTTTTGTATTTATCAAATTCAATTTGACAAATCTCTTCCATTGATTGTAAATCATCGCTTCATACAAATAAAATGTGTAAATATCAACACTTTGGAAAAGTATCAATACCTTTGAGAAAGGTATCGACACATGTTTCTCAATAGTACCGATACTTTTCATCGATTTCACAGGCATCTACCTTTTGTTCATAGTATTGATACTCTCAACTTGCAAGTATCGATACTTTTCTCAAAGTGCTGACACTTATTTCCGTTTCGATGGTAAGTATTGATAGTTTATTTTGAAGTATCAATACTCACTCATCCATAATGATACTACAAACAACTCAAGTATCGACACTTTAACTACTAGTTTCAATACTCGGTCCATACAGAACGATGCTCAGTTCTTTTTATTGATTTTCAATGTTTCCGAAACACATCAAATCAATATAAAATAACTTCATTCATATCCTAAGCCACAACAAACATACATATGAACATAAATGAACATCCCATCATTTGTTTCCAAAACACACACACATACACATGTCAACAGTGCTCTGATACCACTAGAAGGAAACAATCCAGAAACCATGCTCCGTTTCGCACTCGCAAAAGAAGTGTGACCTGCAGGATCAGTTTTCGGGTGTACAATCGCCACTAAAGAAGCCACACCCGTCTCACAGATGTGCAAAAAGGCTCCCAAACAATCTAGACATGTACATATGTGTATTTTGGTATTTAAAACTTTTTCAAATAAATGCAAAGTTGAGAAGTCTTACTTCTTTCCTTTGCAAACCAAAATAGTAGGTGAACCTCCGCACTTGCTTCCAAGGGTGTCCACACATGGGTGTCGGTGACGGTGGTTATGGCTTCTTTATGGGATCTGCAAGGTTGAGCTTCACCAAACTTAACTAAGCTTTCTCTCTCTAACCTCTCTCTTCTTCCCTTGTTTTTGGTTCACAACCAAGCACAACTATCACTTTACTCTAGAATGAAGCTCACGGGAATGAAAAAAAAGAAGAATGGTCTCTCTGTTGGAGATATGCTTTAGAACCAATCACGTCATACAGTTTAGGGATATCATCCTTATATATATATATATATATAACTTTATAATTAATTGTAAATTAGTTTATGATTAATAAAATAACATTTATATCATTTTGCATATTCAATTGCCTGTATATATGTAAATATTGTATACAAAATGCAAAATAAGATCCCGCGATTTATTATGACGTTCGAACTCTATCAGCAAAGAGTTGTAGATATGAGTACAGAATTTGATTTAAATACATTCAAATCAGTTTCCAGTTGAGGCATTATCATATGGGAATATGACATTACATGACTGGTATGTTTTGTTGCTGGCAAGGATTAGTATTGGATGCTAATAGTTGGATGACGAGTCTCATGTCATAAGAGCATAAATATGGGTAATACATTGGAGAATGTGTTATTGAACGTGACCAAATGTGACGAATCTCATGGGTGATTATCCACAGTCAATGATACGTCACACAGCCATACTAGTGTACTATTGATCCTTTGACCTAAGGTGTCACGGTTGCTTTTTGCATTGAGGTATATCGTTCACTTGTAAATATCGCATTAGGCTAGCCATACCTAGTGAAAGAAGCTTGTTGATAGTGTGTTCTTGGTATATGATGACAGGTAATGACTAAGATAGAATCTACTTGCTTAGATATTAGAGCTTGAAATCCTAAGCAGGGATGTCATACATGGGAAATGAAATCATTGGCCAGAGTGCGTGTTTCCAGAAAGGTATTTTTGGATACATGATTTCCGTATATGATTTGAGACCCTGTTTCTATGATTGAGATAGAAGTTGTGACTATTCCATGACCCGCACTCGATTAAAAATTGACAACAGAGAAACTTTACTATATGAACATACGACTATATAGATTCATTAGTGTCTGGGGGTTGTGGTATCTTGCTAGAGATTGCACATAATCATTGGGAACTTTGGTTATAAAGAGCTATACCGAAGAGATATGAAGGAGTTCGTGTCTATCCATGTTTAGCTCATAGTAAACCCAGAAGGTCACATACATAGTCGGTTACTTAATGATTATGACTATTATTACTATACAATAATCATTAATTGGTTAATGATATTGTACAAATATTGATCGGGTAGCAATTTAATTCTTTATTGTAAAAAATATATTTTCAAGTTTTGACGCGCTAGTACGCATATACGTGAGAAATATTTCGGTTTCATTATAGGATACTGTAAATATGATTTACAAGTATTATAATATCGATATATGGATATTATATTTAATATGATTAATATAATCATAAAATATAAATATAAATTAAACTAATATAATAATAAATGTCTTAATATTAATTGTTAATATATATTAAATATTTATTAATGAATGTATATATATTAATATATACATATATTAATATATATATATATATGTATATATATATAATTAATTCTCTCTCTTTATTAATAGATATATATATATATGTATATGTATATGTGTATTATTGTAATACATGCAATTGATTAAGAATAATCAATGCATTTCACCAACTTAACAATGACTCATTATGTTGCATTCAATTTATATGATGATTTGTATAATGCAAATCGATTAATTGACATAGCTGGTAGTCGGTGGAGATATTTTATCAAATTAGATTTGATTAAAACACTTAAGGGTTAAGTAAACAAAAACAAAGAAGCTGACAACATGTATATATATTCAGTTTTGGTTTTGAAAAACAGTGAGTGTGTTTTCTTCTTCAAAACCGAAAGAGTGTCTTTTTCTTCTTCTTTAACCTTGAGTTGTTTATTGAAGCAGGCTTGGGTTGTACTTGGTTGTGAACCAAAGCAAAAACCGAAGAGAGAGAAGAGAGCATCTAGAGAGAGAGAGCTTGGTAAGTTTGTTGAAGCTTAAACCAAAACTTGAAGATCCCAAATAAGCAAGAACTGGCATCATCACTCTGACGTGTGAACCACCTGAGGAAGCAAGTGAAGTTGTTCTCTTGCTACACCGGATCACAACAAAGGAGTAAGACTTCTAAGCTTATGTTTTGAATTTTAAAATAGTTTTGAAAGCCAAAACATGTATATGTGCATGTCCAGAACAGATGGGAAGCCATTTTCACATAGTCATGTGATGGTTATGGCTCCCTTGCGGCTTCGCATGCCTAGAAATCGATTCCGCGTATCGCGCTTCTGCTGCTCGCGAAAATAGAGCATGCTCGGGTCACTGTTTTGTTCACTCTCAGTTTCTCAAACTTGGAGAGGTAGTATCCAATACTTGGCTTATACAAAACTTTTCAAAGCTTAACACTTAACTTTTGTATTTATCAAATCCAATTTGATAAATCCCTTCCACCAACTGTAAATCACTGCTTTACATCTAACTCACCAAATAGCTTAAATGCAAAACCATGACTTATGCTTTTGGTTGGTAGGCATTGATTAAATTTAATCAATGTATGTAATACATAGACATATTAATCCAATTAATATATATTGAGAGAGAGAGAGAGAGAGAAAGAATTAGATATTTATATATATATATATACATATTATATTATTACACTAATAATATATTCATGTATTCAATATATATATATATATGTAAATATCTTACACATATATTATTACTTTAATAGTATATATATAATGATTATTGTATTATATTTATACATATATATATTACTTTAATATATATATATTAATAATCATTCCCATTGATATTTTAATATTACTTTAATCAATATTAAAGTATTAAATCAATATATAAATATATCAAAATATCCATAAATCATATTTACGTTATCCCATAATTAACAGAAATATTTTTTACCCTTATGCGTGTTAGCTCATCCTTGCCAGGAATTATATTCTTTACAATAAAGAATCAAATTTCTACCAAATTAAAGTATCGGAACAATATCATTAACCAATTAATAATTATTGTATAATAGCAAATGCCATCATCATAAAGTAACCGATTAATGTATGTGACCCTTAGGTTCATTGTGAACTAGACATGAGTGGATACAAACTCCTTCATATCACTTTGGTACAGCTCTTTGTAACCAAAGTTTTCAATGATCATAACCGACTTCTAGCAAGACGTCATAACCCTTAGACACTTATGAATCTATATAGTCGTATGTGCATATAGTAAAGTTCATCCGCGAAACACCTTTCCAAACATACATGCTTTGGCTAAAAACTTTATTTCTGCGTATAACAGTTCTACTTAGGATCTCAAGCTCCAAAATCTGAGCTAGCAAATTCCATCTTGGCTATCACACTTAAACACATTGCCAGCAATCTTCTTTCACCAGGCGTGGCTAGTCCGGTGAGATATACGCAAGTGAACGATGTGCCTCAGTGCGGAGGATAACCGTGACACCTCAAGTCAAAGGACTAGTAGTATACTAGTACGGCTATGTGATGTATCATTGATGTGAATAATCATTCATGTGATTTGTCACGTTTAGTCACATTCAGTAACACGTTCTCTAACGAATTACCCATGTTTATGCTCTTGTGGCATGAGACTTGTCACCCAACTATTAGCATCCAATACTGATCCTTGGTAACATCAAACATACCAGTCATGTAATGTCATTGTCTCATATGACATTACCTCAACCAGGAATAGAATCGAACGTATTCAAATCAAAACTCTATACTCTTATCTACAACTCTTTAGAGATAAAGTCTTGACATTATAATACATCACAAAATCTCATTTTTCATTTCATACATCAGCAACTTTACATGTAAAATAATATAAAAGCCATTTCATTAATTGTAAATAAGTTTACAATTAGTTACAGAATTATATATATATAAGGGTGATATCCCCAAAACGTATGACATGATTGGTTCTAAGGCATATCTTCAACAAGATATATAGCCTAGACCATACATAAGGCCCGAAGGGTTACAGGCCCAGAGCAACCCGGCATGGAGGGACCAATAACAATCTAAGACCTTATCGCCCGGAGAATAACTTTTTAAGCAATAAGGGAAGCCTCAGTTTTCTCCAAAAATTGAGATCTCTTAAGGGAAGCTAGAAAGTCTCAGGTATAAAATCCTCAAACTTAAAAGTTCTCGGCTACAACTCATAAAAGCCCCGGCCACAACTTATAAAGGTCCCGACCACAGCTTATAAATGTCTCAGCCACAGCTTATAAAGGTCTCAACTATAGCTTATAAAGGTCTCAGCCCTAACTTATAAAGGTCCCAGACATGTAACACCTGAGCTCATCTCAGATGGATAAAAGAGTCTCAAACAAATATTCCCAAAACCTCACTACAGTTATGTATCTTTGAAGGATTCATTTTCTTCCTAAATTCTCTTTGGATTATTTGATAATAAGAATCCTTAGCCTAGTAGGCATACTTTGCAAGAAGGGTTCAAGATCCCACGAATTCTGAAAAGCTGATGCTTACAAAATAGGATTCCTGTGATTCTTCAAATCTAAATTTGATTGGGATTATTATTTTCAGATTTTATAGAATTCTACCAAGTTTAAAAAACTCACGCCTATAAAAGGAGGCTAATGACTACAAAGTACGCATGATGAAAAAATTACCCTAGACCATACATACATTCTCTTTCTCTTTTAGCTCTCTCTCTTTCCTAAAAAAATATTCAGAAGTAAAACCCTAACTTAAGCATCAGAGGATTTTCACTGGACAATCAGCTTTTTATCTTATAAGTTTTATTGTGGCTGCAAATTAAGCAATCAGTCAAGCAAATGAGAAGAAGATTGTTGTTGGTGTACGGAGTCCAATGAAGGATTTTTGCTACATCAACAATATATATATATATATATATGTATAAATAGAGAATTCATATCTACATCATATTTGGCCTCCTCCTAGCCATAATCTCATATAACTCATCAACATTTCCTCAAGTAACTAATATCTCAACACATTATTTCCATATACACAATTATAATTATGAACATAATTATAAATATCATATAAAATAAATAAGAAGTATAAGTATTCCACTCATTGGTTTATGTTTGACCACTCCGAGTCACGGTGTCATTGGCAGATGATTCAGTTGACGATTTATAACTAAACACCTATTCGTTAAAATTCACAATGTCATATATTTATCTCATTAATGAGTAAATACATTATGAACAATGGTCCTCAACATGCACTCAGAATTCTAAGATTTCCTACTAGTTAGATGAAATTCAAATCAAAGTTACCTACATCTAGGAAATTGCAAATCCAACTCCAATTATTCTAGATAATGCTTCACTAAATAAGGGATGATTTAAAGTTCCACTATAACCAATTGGAAGAACATTTTAATCCAAATTTTTAAAATGTTCATCCTTTATAAGTCTAGTTTTTGTGGCTTTTTACAGATTTTAATTTTAAATCCTAACACTCAAGTTTTACCCAAATCATTACATGTTGTGCAAGAATGAGACAGTGCCTATTGTCGAAACAGGCAACCAACTTCCAAATTTTACCAAGGATTCAACCATGCATGAAACGATCTGATTTTCGACTATTTTATTCTTTTATGTGTCTAATTTTTAAAAATTTTATAGTCTTAACATCGAAGGTTGGGAACATTATTCTGTTATTGAATTTCCATACGCTACCCATAGTTTTCGACAAACCAAAATGCATAACATAGTAGCCACTTCCAAAATTTACTATGGACTCATCTTTACATAAATTTATCTGGTTTTTAACTATATTATTCATTTTTATGTCTAGTTTTATATAATTTTATGGCTTGGTAATTGAAGATCTGGAACTCATTCTTTTTTCAATTTACTAAGACCTATTTAGAATTTTCCAACAACCAAATTCTGCACTTCTAACTTGAAACCTCACTGCCTTATAATTCCCTACAATTAAATTACCATAACTACACATCATCTCCCCCTAAATTCACATTATTTGAACATCACACACTACCATATATGTAAATCATGCATTGTCAACATTCTCTACAACCAATAAGTCACATAACCTACAATTTCAACATGATATCATCACAAAAACAAAACTAAAAGTTTAGAAATTTTCTAGAAACCAAATTTTGCTTATCTCTCTTTTGGAAACCAGATTTCCACTCTTCCTCTTCTTCTCCTTTTACTTTTCCTTCTCATCTCCTTCCTTTCCTATTTTCTTTTCTTTTCTTCTTTCTTTCCCTTTTCTTCTTCTTTTCTCTTGGCCTCTCTTCCTTTCTTTTTTCACGTTTCTTCCCTTTGTTTTTCTTTTTCTTTTTATTCTCTTGTTTTGTCTAGATAAATGAAGAAAATTCTAGAAAACGGGCCATGATTTACATGCATATTAGGCTTGATATTAGGCCTCCTATTCGCTTGAATTTGAACTTGGGCTTGAGCTATAATTGTGGGCCTTCATTTAGCTTGATTTGGGCTTGGGCTTTAATTTAAGCCTGATAATAATTTTGGACCATTAATTTGACTTTTTTACTTTTGTCCCACATTTATAACCATTTTACATCTCTTCCCATATTTATTATAAATTAACACTTTGGTCTTTCAAGTTTTGAAAACTTTTAAGTCTAGTTACTGACGTTTTATAGTAATTTATCATAGAAAAATTTTGGGCCATTACACTTATGAAAAACTCTTCATGGGACAAAAATCCTTAGGAATGATACATGAGCTATAAAAATATTACACTAGTTAAGAAGAACTTGCAAAATGATTGTTTCTTAGAAGAACTCTTATAACTCAATCCCGACTGACTCACTGAGTGACCCACTCTAAGCAATCTCGTCTTTAAGATTCTGAAATCTTCTTTTCCCGATGGATCTTTAAACGACAAATTCACAAAGTTAGAACTTTAGCCACCAATAGCAATTAGAACTCCAAAGGTTTCTCAGTTATATTTGAGTTATGAACAATGGTAGTGTTTATCAAAAGAATTCAAAGAAAAAAAATTCACTAAAGAACTTCAATAAGTTTCTCTTGAGAAGAAGATAAGAAAATAAGTTACAATAAGTCTCTCTTAGTTGCAATAAGTCTCTCTTAATTGCAATAAGTCTCTCTTACTTGCAATAAGCCTCTCTTAATTGCAATAAGCCTCTTTTACTTTTTGGGATCAAAGAGTTTGATTTTATAAAGTTTGGTGGCCAAAAACACGTCAAAAAGAAATTAGGTTTTAGGAACATCAATGTTCACTCAGAACCCTAGAAAACTTTGCCACTTGAGCATTAGGTTGACGATGACTTGGCACTAAGTGATTGTTCACAGTTTGTCACTATTCACAACTCAAGCACTAGGCTGGCACTAATTCAGCTCCACGATTCTGAAACATATGCACTGTTCATAACTTATACTATTCATAATATGTCACTAGTTACAAAGATACTATTCATAGCGTATTGTCCACTGCTCAAAAAATAACTCAAACTCAACTATTTTGACATTGAATAAGCTAACATAATACCTTAACCTAACATATCTAAATATGAAACGTTTAATTTAGTTAAAATAATTCTAGTTGCATCATCAATAGTTATGTAAATCATCCATAACTAACAAAAACATAACATCTTATGCAATATATAAACTTGGGTCACCTAATAATTCCAACAATATCATCAATAATATGAAGCTAACTTACTTCAATCCATCTTATGGATATAATATCAACTTATTTATATGGATCACTCTAAAATTTTTATCAAAATCCTTTTAGGATTCAAAATGTCAAAATCTTGTAGATCAGATGATTATAGCTTGTTTTCAATCAAGTCACAACCATCTCCACAAATTGACAAATTGATGTGTGTTGTTTTGAGGGGAGGCGCGTCTTCTATGGGGAGCATAATCGTTTAAAAAGAAAAATTATAGAAATTTTTTTAGACAAATGTGCATTACACTCTTTTTTCTTTCGATCAGGTTTTATCCCAAAATATTGATATTAAACAAATACGTTTTTCAGTTAATTTTGTCGATCTCTTCGCTAAATCATTACTTGCAACAACTTTTAAGAAATTAATACTTAACATTGATATGCGTTAACTCCACAAATTAGCAAATTGATGTTTATTGTTTTAAGGGGTTGCATTTTTAAGGGGGGCTGTGTTCTTTTAAAAAGAAGAATAGTAGGAATTTTTTTAGACAAATATGCATTGCACTCTTTTTACTTTTGATAGGTTTTATCCCACTCGATTTAATTGGTAAGGTTTTTAATAAGGCAATATTAAGCATGATGGACAAAATCTAGAGGTGGTGTAATTCAAGGGGGAGTATTGTGATTAGTGGACTTTGGCACCACTTTTCGTTTCCTCCACCTTTTAAAAATTTTGACAAATGTCCTAACATACGTCATAATATTATAAAGATGGCAAACACGTGCATATATTTCATAGGTCATATGTAGTGGCATAAACTAATATATATATATATATATATATATGCCCTCCTGTATAGAACAAAATCACATCTCTTAAATGTTTTGCTTACAATTTTTAATACTGTCAAATATATCTTATGTTCTTTTATTTTATTTTATTTACTTTTTTAGCTAAAGTAAAATACTGCTTGTATCCCTCTATTTTCTTTTAGTTATACTTTAATTTGATATTTACAACAATTAAGTAGATATTTTTATATGATTGAAAGGTTTTTTGGGGCATTATATAATATTAAATTGTAAAAAATATTCAAATTTTTCTATAACAGATTTCTAACATTTCGCTTTTTCAAAGTTGGAGAAAATGTCTATCAAAATCTATATCTAAATTCACCTTCAAAGATAATTTTACGAATATTCTTTTGCTAATCCACACCGGAAAGTACTAATGAATGAGAATTTAGTAAAGTATTTTTAAGAAGATTGGGACCTAAGTGTCATTAAATAATGCTAGAATTTTAGTCAATATAGGCATGTTCCGGTAGATATCTAATTAAGATAATGTCATTTTTGAATAATAATAATAATAATTTTAAAAAAAAAACCCTTAACAGTCAATGGACCTTAGTGAGATGATTGAAATCAAGGTTTAATGAGGATCTAATTGTTTGATTTGATAAATTTTTTATTTAGTAAAATTTTAATTAAAAATGAGGACTTAGATGCATATTATCCCATTATAAGAATGCATTTCATAATATGTTCGAATTCTCTTCTTCAATGGTATTTTTGTATTTTACATGTTTATTTGACATTATCTTATAAATTTACAAACTAACATATTATTCATATTGGGTTTTGAAGGCAATTGTGCTTGCAAGTCCTACAAATCCACCTATTGAGTTAGTTTATAATTTAAAAAATGAAAAAAAAAAGATTTATACATGTTTAAGATATATAATTTGGTCAAATATACACTTTAATTTTATTGAAATACCAACGTATGTTTTCCATTAGTTTAATTCATTAATTTGTGCAAAAATAAAGTATTTCAGTACATTTAACTCTTAAAATAATTCTAATTCAAAAATTATAATAGTTATAACAGAAAAATATATTAACAATTCAAACTAACAAAATTTTTTGACAAACAAAATTTATATAAATATTTTTGAAACTAATAAAATTAAAATGTTGTTTTAACTAAACTTTAAGAATATATATGACATTTTCTCTTTGAAAACATCTTAAAAGAATATCTGCAGTTACCCCTAACTATCTGCAAACAAAATTCATAGCTTGAATGCATAAATACGACATAATATTTCTTGATGAATAAAGTCTCTTCCAAATTCACAATTGATGATTTACAAATATGACTGCTTCCAATAGTCATAGCTGATCAATGGGAACATAATTAATTCCCTAGCTATGTATCTTTTTTTTTTCTTTCTTTTAATCCATTTTTTAAGTATCAGATATTTCTCTTATTGTCTGGTTTAAAATACCAACACTGTAGTGATTTGGAATAAGCAGGAGAAATTTCATTTTTTTGACCGAGACTGGCACCGGCTTTGGCATCCACATCCCCTTTGGAAGTGCCGATAGATGCAGCATCTTCTTCCGACACTGGCATTATGGCAGGTTTTATATCTCGTGTAATGGTCATCTTTAATCCTCCTGTCGTGTGGATAGTTGCTCCTGTTGTCATCTCAACCTGCATACATATTATTGATCTTTTAAAAACGTGTATCTGAAAGGTCTTTCTTAAAGTCTTGTGATTACACATTTGCTGAATGAATAATTTCGCTTTCGGATTTCTCTATATAATATTCGATGATGATAAATCTACAGAGACTTGCAAAATTTCTAAAGCTTTAATCATCATGTCTCACAAAGCATTAACAAATTCATATCCTATAGTAAAAACTTTGTGTCGCCAAATGGGTTTTATCTTGATAATTACCTATACATGGCCAAATCTTTAGTAAGTACTATCTAGTAGTGGCTAACGGGCCCAACTCGACGAGTTTGGGCCGGGCTAGGCCAGGTCATAGGTTCGAAAAAATAAAACTGGCCCAACCTGTGAATACTAACCAGGCCGGGTTTGATTCAGGTTAGTTTTGGGCCCAACCCACCGGGTTGGTTCTGAGTTAGGTCAGCCCGAACCCGTCATTTTATTTATTTTTTATTTTAGTTTATATTTGTAATTTTATTAAATAGATCAATATTATAATGGCTATTTTCAAAAAGTAAAATGAAAAAAAAAATTTATTAAATAATTCTATTTTACATAATGAGGATATTTCTTTTTTTTCTTTTTCATTATTGTGACGAAAAGAAATATGATAACACAATTTAAATTATAAAAAAATCATCTTTCACGGTGTCCAATTTTATTAATTAAACAAAAAAAATTACAATGAGGAGTACATTTTAACTTTAACTTCATAAATTTTATTACATTAAGTCATACATCTTAATAATAAATAATAATAAATATAACAAATTAATTAAAATAAATATTACAAAGAGAGGGACATTGGACCTTATCTCATTATTTTTGTAAAAAAATAAATCTAAATCTTAATTACCTTTTATTCATTAGTCGACATTCTTCAATCTTCTTCTTCCTCTTCCTCATCCTATTTATTACTAAAATTGACCGATGGAGATGATTGGTGTTGTAGTTGTTGTTTCATTCTTTCTTCGTTGTGCCAATCTTTGTAGCACATTCTCATCTCAAGAGTTTCCAATGTCATACTTCTTCAGGCCTCCAACGTTCGTCCACTCAAACTAAATGCACTTTCTAATAAAACCATTGACACTGGTGGTGTAAGAAAGTCTCGTGCCATTTTTCTTAAAATAGGATAAGTCTTACAATTATTCTTCTACCACTTTAAGATATCAAAATTTATTTCATTGTCCACCGATGGACCTTGCATATAGTATGATAGCTCATTGAACGAGGTTCGCTTTGTTCTTGGTCTCTTTACAATCATGTAAGGATCCCAATGGCTACTGGTAATTATGGGAGCAGAGGAAGAGGAAGAATAACCCTTCCGGTCAGTAGTGGTTGAAGCCCCTACAAAATACTCAATCTCGTATATTTAATAACTATTTGATAAATTTACTGATAAAATATTTTACAAGTTTGTATTCAAATAATTGTTTTAAATGACAAATTTTCAGGTTCATTAGGATCTAGAAAAGTGTAAAATTTTTCGAACAACCAGAAACTTTAATACGCGGGTCAAAGCAAAAGGCAATACTTATATAAAAGGGGCATATCATCGTAATATTTCCTAAATTTATTTACCATAACCTCTATTACTTCAGCGAACCTAGGATGTTCCATGTAAAAATACATAAGAAACGCTACCTAATGTGGGAATTACGTGATGTGTTGTTGATAGTATTGTCCTGATAATAATTTTGCAGCTTCTTTAAATGTTTTTAAAAATTGGGGAAATAATGTGTGCAACCTTAAAATGTTCATGTGTTATTTCGTGTCCTATCATATTATTGTTTCAAAATTCCATTATTGGAATTTGGTAAGGTAAAACACTTCGAAACAGATCATAGATAGAGTTCCACCTAATTAGCTCGTCTAGAATCAATTTTTTAGCCTGCATTCCGTGTTCATGGCACAATTCTCTAAATTGTTGGTGTGCAGTTGGAGCTGATTTTAAATGATGAACAGTTTTAATTGCTTCAATTACTGGTTTCATTATTTTATAATCATCTTGTACACATAGGTTCAACATGTGACAAGCACATCTATTGTGAAGAAATTTTTCATCTAAGACTGGTTTAATTATATTTTTTATTAAGGGAATTGCAACAATATTATTTGATGCATTATCAAATGAAATATAAAAATTTTTATCTTTAATCCTAAATTCATGTACAATGGACGTGATTGCTCTACATATGGCTGTTGCATTGTGTGGAAATTTAAATAGTTTAAAACCTATAATTCTTTTGTTTAAATGCCAATCGTCATCTATCCAATGGCATGTGACACAAATATAATACAATCCATTAACACCTCTCCAATTGTCGCAGGTCAATGAAAACGAACAATTACTAAATTCTAATATGGTAATCAAAGTATTTTTCATTTTATTAAAGTTTTTTAATGCATGTGTTTTAATAGTTGTCTTTGGTATTTTTTTTTAAACGCTGGTTGGTGCAATTGCATCATTTCTATGAAATTTGGTGATTCGCTTTCTGTGAATAGTTGCTCATTTAAGACCAATCATTTAATGATGGAGTCTCTTGACTCGGTAAGGTCAAATATAAAATCACCACCTATAACTCCACCTGTTGTTCTAATTTGATTTTGTTGTTGTAAATTTTCTAAATGTTTTGCGTGTTGTTTTTTGATATGTCTACTAAGAGCTCCTAAAAAGTCACATTTTTTATATGCATATATTTTACCACAAATTTTACATCTAATCGTACCTTCTTCAATATATTTTTTTAAAAAATTCCATATTTCTGACCTAAGTTGCCTACTTTGACTAGTGTTAGCCGTGGTAGATTCTAAATTGGTACTAGGAATTTGTTTCTCTTGTTGTGTATTTTCAAATTGTTCATAGGGGGGCATTGTGCCTTTCCAAGGAAATTTATGTGATCCTTGTAAGGAATTGTGTGTCATTTTTCAAAGAGTCAAGGTAATTTTTTAAATTAACTATTAATATAATATAAATCTAATAAATAAAAACACACAAATTTAAACAAATTAAATAATAACACAAATTTAAAAAATTAAATTAATTAACTAAAACAATTAATACAATATTATTTAACAATGTAGAATTTCAAATTAAGTGAATTAAATAATAGCACATTTTAAAGAAATTAAATTAATTAATTAACACATAAATTAAATGATAACACAAATTAAATTTTAATAAATTAAATAAAAACACACAATTTAAAAAAATTAAATAATAGCACAAATTTAAAGAAATTAAATTAATTAACTAAACTAATTAACACAATTTTAATTAACAATGTAGAATTTCAAATTAAGCGAATTAAATAATAGCACAATTAAAAGAAATTAAATTAATTAATTAACACACAAATTAAATGATAACGCATATTAAATTTTAATAACTTAAATAAAAACATACAAATTTAAACAAATTAAATAATAACACAAATTTAAAAGAATTAAATTAATTAGCTAAAACAAATAACACAATATTATTTAACAATGTAGGATTTCAAATTAAGTGAATTAAATAATAGTACAATTTAAAGAAATTAAATAAATTAATTAGCATACAAATTAAATGTTAATACAAATTAAATTTTAATAACTTAAATAAAAACACACAAATTTAAACAAATTAAATAATAACACAAATTTAAACAAATTAATTAATAACACAAATTTAAACAAATTAAATTAATTAACTAAAACAATTAACACAATATTAATTAACAATGTAAAATTCTAAATTAAGTGAATTAAATAATAGCACAATTTAAAAAATTAAAAAAAAATTAATTAACACAGAAATTAATTAAATTAAATGATAACATAAATTAAATTTTAATAACTAAAATAAAAAAATAAATAATGTAATATAAATCTAATTACTAACTTTAAAATTGTACTAAAATAACAACTTTTACTTTCATAAAAATAATAACTCGATTAAAAATGCTTGTGAGAATGTAAATTGTGATTTAAAATTTAAAAGAGAGGAGATATAGAGAGATAAAAAAAACGGTTTAAATTAATTAGAAGTGAAAGTATATATAAATTTTAGGGGAAGAGGGGAGACCAAAAGAGAGAAGGGAGTTAACAGCTATTTCTAAAATTACAATTTACAATAGCTATTTCAAAATCAAAATTTCAATTTTTAATAAATGCCAATGGTCATTTCTACAGGTGCAATGCAGGGGGGCAAGCGAAGACTGAAGTGGCAATGGCAATTGAGATTTGCAAGGGTAGGGGAGCAAGCAAAGGCAAATGTCAATTTGAGAGGTAAGGGAGGGGAGGTGGGAGTCAGGTGTGAGTCAAGCAAGCTTGTAGCCCCTGCAAGGGGTAGGGAGGCTGCAAGCTTTTTTTCTTCTTCTTTTACTTTTTATTTTTTATTTTTTAATTTTGACCTGAGTGCAACCCTTCGGGTTAACTCGGGTGCAACCCATCAGATCGAATCCGTTATCAAATAGTTTCAGGTCTGTTACGGACCGAGCCTTTGGTTTCAAATAGTTAGAATCAGCCTGGGCTCAACCTAACCCGGATGAACAGTAATACGAGTCGGGTTGGATCGGTTCACGAGCTAACCCGGTCCATTAAACACCATTACTACTATCTAACTTAACTAGTAAGGTGTTTTGTAGTTGTACAAGCAGTACAAAGAAATACTTACCGGGTGGAACGGACATTCTAAACGAGTTCTCAGATGGAAGAAAAGAAAAAAAAAAAACAAAAAAATGAAAACCCCCAACAGCACAATCTTGACTGTAAAATCCATTTAACTATCCCAACTCATAAATAACTGCTTCCAAATTATGATCGATTTAGAAGGAATTCCCTGAAATTCAGAAACCACCTAAGCCCAAAGGGATGCCCAAAAATTGAACCCCTTTACCATAAAAGAGAAATCTTCTCAAGATTCTCCTATTTCTCTCTAATTAAACTACCCAAATGATTCTCGTATTTCTCTTGAATCAATTAAAAAAAAAGTAGAAAAATTAAAAATCTTAAAAAGCTCTAGCAGACCCTAGAATTATAAATCTCTTTATCCAGAGACTGCTTAGTCTCCAAAATCATACGATCACAATCAAGCACATTCATGAACATAACTGCAACATGGACTCAACAAAGTTCATTTTTTTAAAAAAAAAATTAAGATGCTCAACGACTAATCAGTCAGTCACATCTTAGTTGGGCTTGAACAAGTTTAACATCAAACCAGGAATCTGTTTCCTAATAGTAGTATGGACTTTTTTAAATTCTACAACATAAGCTATGTTTTGATTCAAACAAATATTAGTAATTTATATGCACAAAATACCCACTTCTTTAAGGTTGAAATGACAAAGAAGCCTGCTTAGGCTTCCTCATCTCAAATCAAGGACATGACAAATTATGAATTTCATGAACCAAAGTTCTAATAACTCATGTAGTAATGATTTACGAAAAATTTAGTTGCGGGTGACTTACTGGAGGAGCTCCAAGTGCCATTTGGAAGTTAAATTGCCAAACAAGCATTGCAACAGCTACCACAGTCTGTAAATTAGCAGAAGAAAGGCTTGTAAGAAAGATGATCAACAGTGAAAATGATGTTACTTAAAAGCAACAGAGTTGTCACTTGAATGTAAGCCATAGAAATAACAAGCAAAAGAAATAGTAAAGCTTACAAAATTGGTACCAGTGCAGCAAATAGTCCAGCAATCAATTTTATTACCAAATGATAAATTCTATAAAACTAGCAAAGTACCTCAAACGTAGCAAACATATCACCTACGCATTTCCGAGGCCCTCCACCAAAAGGAAAGTAACTGAAATCAATGATTTGTAAAGACAGAAACATCAGGTAAGAATCCAGAAGAAAATATTTACAATCCGATTGTTAATTGGGGAAAAAAAATATCAAATGAGAGAAATTACAGTAGTGACAACGAATAGAAGTTCCTCAAACAAAACACAATCAATTTAGAAATATTATAACACAATTACAGGAAATCTAGCTGCTTTTGCTTGCAGTCATAAATAATTCCAAGTGGCACAGCTATGATGTCAGTCCGCATACATGAGCATTAAAAAATTATTTGTTTATGCAGAAAAGGTAAGGGCAAAGCACCCTCTTACTGTATGTTTAATGTTCTGGACAGAAGTAGCATCTAAAAGGAGGTAGTGACAAGATTATACATCTGACTAATAGATAAAACACATCTTTTGGGAAAAAAAAATGTTACATATGGTTTGCGGTGCCATGCAGTTTTTCATTTTTTGGATTGCATGAAATAACATTGATGATGATCTCAAAAATAGAAGATTCATTTTTTTTTTCCATTTTGGATGATAATCAACTAAAAATCCTAATCAATTTAGATTTGAGGCAATTCAGTTCTTTTATTTTTATTTTCCTTAACGAAGAGAAATTAGAATTACCAAGAGTGAAAAGGAATTCTCGTCATCGAGTTCTAACTGATGCTGTAAACTTAAGCTTTCATTTCCAGAAAAGATGCTGTCTCTCAGACTATCTATTCCCTGGTACAAAAATTTGCAGTCTCTGTTTCATCACTTATATTTCAAGAGTAACCTACTTAAACAATGCAGAGAACAAAACAAATATCCTTAGCAGCAAAATTCTAATAGCTAGATGACCAACAAAATCAAGTTGCACGGAATTAACCCAAAGCCAAAACAATTCAACAAAATGACTAATAAGAAATTCAGCAAATATTGCTCAAGTGAAACAATTAAAGAAGCAAAAGAGCAAACAGCCACAAATTGTGCAACAAAATACTTAAATGATTCAATACCAGACAGATGAAAGAATCCATCTAATAGCTTAGATCTTGAGATTCAATCTTCTTTTGGATAATGACAGGGATGCCAAGAACTTAACAAATGACTTGTTAAATTAATTACAAAAATTCGAAAATCATAGATAAATTCTCTTTGGTAAGTTGATAACATACCAAAAATTTTGGTTTGTCTCATTGGGATTGCGTCCATCTAGTGGCCATCTTTCTGGATTAAATTTATCAGCATCATCCCAAAGAAGAGGATTATGATGCAGGTTCCAAACAGGAATAAAGATATCTTCACCCCTGTAGGCATAAAGTAAAACAACATGAATTAATTAGCATTTAAAGGAAGGAACTGAGGTAGCAGGAAGAGGAGGGGAGGGGGGTATAGATAAGCAAAAAGAAATACACATGACATTCAAATGCATTGTCAGAACAGAAAAAAAAATCTAGTTAGGAATCAAAAGAAAAGGAATGTAAAGTAATAAAAAAAAATGAAACTTAAGAAACTTCATTGCAATTAATGAAACAAATGGGTAAAATAAAAAATGTCATGTAGCTAAACAAAATAATGTAATTTTAACCTCCAGGATTAAGCTTCTCTATTCAAGGTATTGAAGCATAAAATCAGAGCTTTTATTTAATATTTGATCAACTAAATGTACTAAATACGATGGAAAAATGAGGAAAATTTTAGTATAAATAAGATTCTCCCATAACATTTACCAATGTCAAGACAAAACCTAAACTTAAAACTTACACTTCTTGTATATTTAACAACAATTCAAACACATTATTATAGTAATGAACCAAGAGTTGCAGTATACATCATCTAAAGTAGATATACCATTATTCACTCTAAAGGCAGCATTACTTTGTAAAAAAAGGTCTGCGATGTGGAAAACATTGCATATTTGATAACCTAAAAAGAGTAATATTGATGATAGATTGGAATATGACCTTTTTATAGGGTACTTTCCAAGCATGTCGTCTTCGAGAGAACGACGAATTAAGACAGGTGGTTGTGGGTAGAGCCTTAGGGACTACAAAGAATTCGAACAAAATGTTTCCAAACCTGAATGCATCAACTCTAAAGATCATACAAAGAGATATGAAAAAGAACAATGTTCAAATTCTTACTTCATTAATTACTCGAGTTGTATACTTAAGTTTCTTCATGTCTTCAATGGTTGGAAATCGATCTCTTAAAACAGAATCCACCTAGAAAAGAAGATTTCAATTTGAAAAGTAAAATAAATATACTATAATATGAATTACAAGATTCAGAACTCAATTCGAAGCATTTAACAATGATAAGATACCACATCCTGGAGCTTGGAAACAACAGCAGGTTCCTGCAACCATTAGGGAACAACAATGACGATATGTTTAGAGTCCACGACAATTTACAGATTGATAAGAACATGTAAGCCAAAGCAGAATGATTTATACTTCTTTTATTTTCAATTTTCTGATAACATAGTCAAACATAAATGTGATTTTCATTTACAAGAGAAAACAGTTGCATTAATATACGAATCATGCAACATATTCAATGTAACACAAGGATACCTTATTGACCGTATTTACCAGTTACTTCAATTATAAAACTGTAATTTGTATATGAATGCCAAGTGATAGAATATAGCTAAGAGTGGAGGACATCGAAAAAAAAAAGAACAGTAAGCATCAATAGCATAAAAGTTTTCAAGAAGCTCCATTTTCGCCAAAACTTAAATCCAAAATACCTTGGATAGGAGATTAAAGGTCCATGTTAGAACTGCAGCTGATGTTTCATGCCCAGCAATATGCATCGTCGTCAAGACATCCCGGAGTTGCTTGCTAGACACCTATAAAAAGATGCAGCATTATCTTCAATTACTTTTGCCAGCAAAATGCACGTTTAGACTTGCAGGGTACTTACATCATCTCCCGATGCCAAGAGAAAGTGGAGAATACTAGGATCTTGCTCACTCACGTATTCCTCATGAAACTGCAGCTCCTCTTCGTTTACCATCCTCTGCAGATCAGAGACTAATTAAATAAATGAAGCTAATGATAACAGATTCATATTTAGTAGTCATGTCAAATAGCCACAAAATTAAGAGATTAGAATAACCACATATTACCCAAGAGCTAATGGGTTACATACAACAAGACAAATGACAGATTTGCCATCAAATATGTGACTCAGGTGTTGAAGATATGCCCTAGAACCAATCGTATGATATGGTCTAGGGATATTATTCTTACGTTTATATAACTTTGTAAATTATTGTAAATTAATTTATTATTAATAAAATAGCATCTATATCATTTTCTATAAATAGTTGCGTATATATATAAGTATTATATATATAAAATGAAAAATGAGATCCAGTGATATATTATGATGTTAGGACACTATTTGCAAGGAGTTGCAGATATGAGTACAGAGTCTGATCTAAATACATTCAAATTAGTTCCCAGTTGAGGTATTGTCATATAGGAGTATGACATTGCATGACTGTCATGTTTGATACTGTCAAGGATTAGTATTTGATATTAATAGTTGGGTGACGAGTCTCATGTCACAAGAGCATAAACTTGAGTAATATGTTGGAGTGCGTGTTACTGAATATGACCAAACATGACGAATCACATGGGTGATTATCCACTGTCAATGATACATTACACAGTCGTACTAGTGTACCACTAGTCCTTTGACCTAAGGTATCACAGTTGCCATCTGCATTGAGGCACATCGTTCACTTGTGTATATTGCACCGGGCTAGCCACGCCTGATGAAAGAAGCTTACTGGCAATGTGTTTAGATGTAAGAAGACAGGTGATGACCAAGACTGAATTTACTGGTTTAGATATTAGAGTTTGAGATCCTAGGCAGTGATGTCATACATGGAAAATGAAATCTCTGGCCAAAGTACATGTTTCCGGAAAGGTATTTTCGGATACACGATTCCTGTATATGATTTGAGACCTTGTTCATTTGAATGAGTTAGGGGTTTGACAATTCCATGACCCGCACTCGATCAGGAGTCAACAGTAAAAGGGACTTTATTACATGTATGTACGACTATATGGATTCATTAGTGTTTGGGGGTTGTGGCATCTTGCTAGAGGTGCACATGATCATTGAAAACTTTGGTTGCAAAGAGTTGTACCGAAGAGATACGAAGGAGTTCGTGTCCACCCATGTCCAGTTCATAGTAAACCCAGGGGGTCACACACATAGTCGGTTACTTGATGATGATGGCTATTGCTATTATGCAATAATCGTTAACTAGTTAATGATATTGTACAGATATTGATCGGGTAGCAATTTGATTCTTTATTGCAAAGAATATATTTTTCGGCTCCAACGCGCTAGCACGCATATGCGTGAAAAATATTTCGGTTCAATTTTAGGATACCATAAATATGATTTATGGATGTAATAATATTAATATATTATTATTATATTTTAATATGATTATAGTAATCATAAAATATAATTATTAATTAT